>SNQJ01S0187919.1:7471-18436 GCA_010110895.2 Picea sitchensis | reverse complement strand
TTTCCAAGGGACTCGGCCCTTCTGCTTCCCTTCAAAGGATTTTTGCACCCTCCTGGCACTTAACGCTCGTCCTCCTGAGATTTTTGAACTTGAAACAAGTTCTCTCCTACATGCACTCCTTGCACTTGTCTAAACCTTAAGACATCTTCATATTTTTAATACTTTGTCTAAGTGTTGGCCTAGTGCACTCCTTGCACAGGTCTTCCTCCAGAGTCCTGATCTCTCTCAGGTTCATTGATGCACTCCTTGCATCCTCTCAATGCACACCTTGTAGATCTTCTTCCCCCCAGATTATTCAGCAACTCAGGTGCTCTTCAATTCCTCCAAAACTTTAGAAAGGTGTTGTCTTTATGCACTCTTTTCACTCTCTCAAAGTACTCCTTGTTGAGCCCTTCCTTCAGAGTGTTCAGAAACTCTAAAATATATCTCCTACCTATCTACCAGAGTGTTTAGTAACTTTGTGGGTGTCTCCCTCTAACACTCTTATCTCCCTATGAACTCAAAACATATTTCAGTTGTGCACACTTGCACCTTCTCAATGCCCACCTGGCAGAGTCTTTCGGAGTATTCAACAACTCTGATTGTGCTTTTTCTGCACAGTATTTCCTTGAGAGTATTCAGTAACTCTGAGGCTCCTCCCCGATTCTATAGATTTTCTGGTGTGCCCACCCGACACATTCTCCTCTAAACTCGAAGCATATTTCATATACACACTCCTTGCATTGGCTCACAGATTTTTTGATACTCTGTCATGCACTCCTTTCATTTAGCCTAAAGAACCTAGAAATAATCCAGCAAACTCACAGACAAAGAATTTTTTCTATCCATGCAAATGGAAACCTATCATACACATCTACGGCATAAATGAACACACATTGACAACATCAAACAAGAATTCACCACACAGGATTTCATAAACAATGAAATCTATTCTTTTGTATTAATATCATAATGTCAATTACAATGTGTGCAAAATCTCGGACTGTAATAGTCTCGTCTCTTCTCTCCTTGGATTATAATGTGTTTTCATCAACTTTCAGCAGTCTCTTTTAGGCATACGTTACAATTATTTATACAAGAGGGGCTCATTGAGCTTTCCCTCCAAGCTACACTAGTGGTGTCTAATCACCATCAAAATGCCTATCTACTGAGGCTTATTACATTGAATCAAAAATCTAGTCCGAATCAAATCTAGATAAACCTACAACCGAACATTAAAGGAAACCTTAAATACATCATGTATAAAGGTATCAACTCGGCTCTTCTAGCCTTACAGAATTTAATTTTCTTTTATTTACATTGAATTTTAAAATTTGACGGAAAAATGAGAGGGTTGCGCCTCTCCCCTTATTAAATGTGCTTTGATGTGCTAGAATGTAGGCGTATTCTTAGGTGGAAAGGATGTTCCTGCATCATACTCCACGGCTGGGAAAATCATGAGCTCCTACTCATGACCTCCTCTGCTCCACTGTTGAAATCCTCCTGGATCCCAAACTTCTCTCTGGAGTTGTCCACCTACTCCCATGTTTTGTTGCTGCTACTACGGGTTCTCCTCTTTTCAGCTTCCTCCTATTGACATCCTCTTGTGTTGATATCAACATCAGCCTCCTTATCCTCTTTTGGTTTCTCTGTTGTTTGGCTCTCCTTATACAATTGGCCATGATGCACTTCTTCCTGTTGATCTAAGGGAAGATCATCTTGATCCCCCATGTTGTCTCTGTCTCCTATGGCACTATCTTGCCACTCTATTGCAAACTCCAATAATGCAGTCTCATCATTGAGTTGTTGCTCAGCTTCCTCCTCTAACGGATTGGCTTCTGTCATCTCTTCTACTTATACAACTCTAACTTCCTCCATCTACTCCTCAGGTTGGTATTATGCTTCTCTTTTCATGATTTCATCCTGGCAGTCCTTCTCTGGTTTTGGATTGTTCAACCAATCCTCCAACATTTCCAATTCCATCTCCCACTGAGTGAGAAACCCAATTGTATGATCCTCTTTTTATGTTGGGTAAAACATCAGTGTTTTCTCCTTCTCCTCCTTTATGACAGTCATGATTGGTTGTCATTCTACTACATTTGAAACTTGTGCACTAGCCTCTGCTGGGCTAATTGGCAGGAATATTTAAATTCCCCCAATGATTAGAANTTCTCTGGTTTTGGATTGTTCAACCAATCCTCCAACATTTCCAATTCCATCTCCCACTGAGTGAGAAACCCAATTGTATGATCCTCTTTTTCTGTTGGGTAAAACATCAGTGTTTTCTCCTTCTCCTCCTTTATGACAGTCATGATTGGTTGTCATTCTACTACATTTGAAACTTGTGCACTAGCCTCTGCTGGGCTAATTGGCAGGAATATTTAAATTCCCCCAATGATTAGAACACACATTTGATCCTCCTCCATAATCACTCCTTGCTGATATGAACTCCTAGCTAAGTTCATCTCTTCTCCCTTTCCCACCTGGAAAATCGAAATTTCTCCTCTGCCCTCCTGGCAGACTATGAGATAAATTGTTTATCTCCTCTCATTGCCCACCTGGAAATCTGAATTTTCATCACTGCCCCTCTGTCATTTTATCAGATCAACTGATCTCTTCTCCTCCTCATCACTGAGGCTCTCTCCAACCTCGGGTTCACAAATGTAAACCACTTTCTCTGTGTCACTGAGGGTTTCAAGTTCCCTCGGCCACCTCCTCAAATGTTTTTGTTTCCTTCTGGCCAACAACTTTTGGACAGACCATTTTACTCTTTGTTTCATTGGCCATTCGTACCTCTAGCGTACCTGTGATTCTTACTGCATATTCAGTGTTAACATGTTGAGCTCTACTCTCACCTCCTTGAGCTCTTTTTCCATCTCTATTTTTTTTTTATGCTTGCGGTTTGCTCCTCAACCACACCTATGTCCTCCAGTAGCCATTTTTCTTCTCTGCCTTTAGCCCACCTGGCTGTTTATTTCCCACTATACAACTAAGAGTGTCTCCAGCTTCTCCTACAACCCACATGGTTTTCTACTTGACTGTTGTGAACTTGCAACAATCCTTCACGCAGACCATCAATACTTTGTCTCCTCCTTCACATGTTGTCTAGAAATGAAAATTTAAGCTTCTGATACCACTTGATGGTACCAGACTATATTCTTTGTCTCCTCTTTCCTTTGCCTATTGTCTGCAAGAAAAATCAAGCTCTAATACCACTTGATGGTATCTGACAGACCCTTTTCCTAGGCTCTGATACCACTTGATGGTATCAGACTATCTCCTTTGTCTCCTCTCTCCTTTGTCTATTTTATGCAAGCAAAAATTCTTCCTTTATACCACTTGATTGTATTAGAAATAACCTTTTCCTAGGCTATGATACCATTTGATGCAACCCCCCTTCTCTCCTAGGGGTTGTGCGACCTCCCGATCTAGGATCGTTTAATAACTGGAGTCAAATCGACTCTTCGAGCCTCTACTAGACCCACAAAACCTTATCCACAGGCCTCTAATTTCTTCCCCATGATCAAAACAACAAATGAGGATCTTCTCGATACCATAGAATCCTTTGAGGGACCCTGTGCCAATCTATGGGAAAAATGTGTTCACACCCGACGATTTCAGGCCTTTTCCTCCTCTTGGTATATGTTTGAATTCATCTGAACTTCTTGGGTTCTTCTCCTAGATTCTCGTTCCTTCAATTTTGAATCTTAGGCTTTAGCCCATTTTTCCTCTTGACGACAACTGCATGTGACCGTGGCTATGACCAGGTGCCTACTCAAAGGGTGCTTTGGAGCTTTGGCCTCGAGTGTTTTCACTTCTCCTGTCACCAATTTCTCTGAACCTCGAACTAGTGAAGTTTCTAACTGACATGAGAGGGATCGAAGGTCCATGCTCCTTACGTAGATCTACAGCTCACAACACCTTCAGGATCCAACGCTTTGGCGAATTCCAAAACACTATTCCACAAAACCTCCAGAGTATCAAATCTCTAAAGTTCACAATATGATGCCACGTGTCCTCAGCCTCCAATGGCTCAGATCTAATTCATCTCCCTGAAACTTCAGGAGTTCTCTACCCTTCTGCAGTCGCTCCTCCGTAATGCAGGATCTCCCGCCACGTGTCTCCAACTAACGGAAGTTTGAGATCTTCTTCGCTACTTCAGGMTTTGGGTGTTTTCGAAGCTCGACACTTCAAATCCTCTGAAGTGGCTCTTTCCTAAAGTTGACAATATGCTACCACTTAACTCCTCCCGATCAACAGTCTGGATCTATTYGCTACTTTAGGCTTCAAGAGTTTTCRAAGCAACTCACCTCATTTTCCCCTAAGTGATCTTCTTCTGAAACACATGGATATCCACCACRTATCCTTCCCAACACCAACGACTAGGACAAGATTCAACTTYGGAGCTTTGGTGATTTTTCACTTTACTCAACTAAAAAACTCCCAAAGTGTTATTCCTCTAGACTTCCAGATCTTCTGCCACCTGTCTCTCTTGACTATGGATGGTCTCGATCCACTTTGGGAGCTTGAGACTTCGACGAGCCCATTCTCATGTGCACAAAAAATAGGTTTAAATCTCGTGCACTTTACCTAGATCCAACGGGTGTCAATCCTTCCCAATCAAATCCAATGGTTGGGATCTTCTCTCCTCCTCTACGTGCTCCTATTGGTGTCTGGGCATGGGATTCAATGACCCAGATCTCTTCCTTGCAATTGATCCAATGGTTGTTGTTTCTCTCCCTCCTAAGCTTCTGGGAATTGGAATGATTTCATCGGCGCACACCTTTCATTATCCCTTATGAGCTTCTGCCAATGTAATTTGACCTCGCACTGGAGCACACTTGCGCGCTACATGCAAACTTGCACTTTATTTCCAATTTGAACCTGTAAAGGGCATTGAACTTTGTTCTCTATGTAGATTCATCATGCACACCTACACTATCCTTCCTAAGCCTTGCAGTTGCTCAGATTTCAAAGGGACTCATCCCTTTTGCTTCCCTTCAAAGTATTTTTGCGCCCTCCTAGCACTTAACGCTCGTCCTCCTTAGATTTTTGAACTTGAAACAAGTGCTCTCTTATGTGAACTTCTTGCATTTGTATGAAACTTCAGACAACTTCATATTTTCAACACTTTGTCTAAGTGTTGGCCTAGTGCACTCCTTGCACAGGTCTTCCTCTAGAATCTTGATCTCTCTCAGGTTCACTGATGCACTCCTTGCATCCGCTCAATGCACACCATGCATATATTCTTCCCCCTAGAGTATTCAACAACTCTGGTGTTCCTCAATTCCTCCAACACCTCAGAAAGGTGTTGGCTTTGTGCACTCTTTGCACTCGCTCAAAGCACTCCTTGTTGATCCCTTCCTTCAGAGTGTTCAGAAACTCTGAAGTATCTCTCTTGCTGTCTACCAAAGTGTTCAGCAACTTTGTGGGTGTCTCCCTCTGACACTCTTCTCTCCCTCTGAACTCGAAACAGAGTTCACTTGTGCACACTTTCACCTTCTCAATTCCCACTTGGCAGAGACTTTTGGAGTATTCAGCAACTCCAGTTGTGCTTTCTTTGCACAGTATTTCCTCTAGAGTATTCAGTAACTCTAATGCTCCTCTCTGAGTCTGTAGATGTTATGGTGTTCCCAACTAGAACATTCTCCTTTGAACTTGAAGAAGATTTCAGATATGCACTCCTTTCGTTGGCTCACATAGTTTTTGATACTCTGTCATGCACTCCTTGCATTTAGCCTAAAGAACCCAAAAATAATCCAGCAAACTCACAAACAGAGAATTATGTCTATCCATGCAGATGGAAACCTATAATACACATATACATCATAAATGAACACACATTGACAACATAAAACAAGCATTCACCACACAGGATTTCATAAGCAGTGAAATCTGTTCTTTTGTATTAATATCAAAATGTCAATTACAATGTGTGCAAAAGATCGAACTGCAAGAGAGTCTCGGCTCTTCTCTCCTTGGCTTACAATGTTTTTTCATCAACTTTCAGCAACCTTTTCTGGGCATAGTTTACAATGATTTATACAATAGGAGCTCATTGAGCTTTCCCTCCAAGCTACACTAGTGGTGTCTAATCACCATCAAAATGCCTATGTATTGAGGCTTATTACATTGAATGAAAAACCTAGTTCGAATTGGATCTAGATCAACCTACAGTCGACCAATAAAGGTGACCTTAACTACAGCCTTTACAAAGGCATCAACTCGACTCTTCCAGCCTTGCAACATTTAATTTTCTTTTAATTACATTGAATTTTAAAATTCGAGGTAAAAATGAGAGGGTTGACGCCTCTCCCCTTCTTAAATTGTCTTTGATGTGTTGGAATGATGGCATGTTCTTAGGTGGAAAGGATTCTTCTTCATCATGGGTGAGTAGAGAAGAAATCACAATGAATATATTTTTTAATGCTCTTGACTTTCCTTAATAAATTGTCATTGTTGCCAGATTTGGGCCTACTTTTGTGCCCCTCCCTTTACGATCCGTTGTTATTCGGCGATTTATTTTGCGGTGCAACGATTGATGCATGTCAATACTCCAAGTGCCCCTCTAACAAATTATCCATGTTTACCTTAGAGTGGAGAGGTAATAACTTATTACAAATATTTATAATCATAGTTATATATATAGATCTATTTATTGTATTGTCTGCGCATGATGTTTTCAGTGGGATTTAAGGAGGTAAATATTGAATCCTTTCTTTTATTAAATTTCTATTAAATTAGATGTATTGTATAGTTTTAATAAAGAGGCTAATTATTATCTCTCACCTTTCATTGCCCACCAATTTAGATGTAGTTGTCCTTGTTGCATTTTAATTGAAGGTGGTAATGCAAGAAAAGAAAAAATAACCTCCTTGTAGATAGTAAAAATTTCCTTTATCTATATTGGTGTCAGAACAATGTGAGAGTTATATGTAGGTATCAAGGAAAATTAAATCGAGAGAGTGACAGTACTAAATGCTAATGTAAATTGCTAGAATGTGTATAAATTAAGAATGATTGGATAGGTATTGCTTATTCCTATGCCTTTAAGTAAAGTTGTTTATGATTGTATTAAGTAGTTAGATTACTTGTGCATACTTAGAAGGAGGTTGTTCTACGATGGATTGTATTAAATTTTGATTGCACGCACCTATTAATGTTGTGCATGGTTAATCCAAGGGTTAGAATGTCTAAAGCACCACAAAACTCAATGTTTGAATGTTGTTTAGTTTTCTACTTCTTGCACAAGGAAATTTATTGTAAGGAATGAATGTTATTGATGTTATACTTCTCGCGCTCCATGGAATAGGTGTCGAATTTTATGTTGACTACACTACGCCTTGATCAATGATGATTTGGGATTGATTGATTATCTTCATCTATGCCTTAATATAGTGAATTTTTACCTTGCGCACTTAATTGTGTTGTAAATTAATAATTATTACTTGTGCCTATCGATTGATGTAATATATGGCGGTTTAGATCTTAGACTTTTGCGCAAATTAATTTTTGATGTAATGTGTAATGGTTTGGAAATTGTTTATATTGCACCTCAGCTTACGTCGTTTCTATATGGATTAGTATTTAGGTTCTCTTGCTCCATGTAATTTTTATGTTACATGTGTCGGTTAATATAACATCGTTGTGTCGAGATGATCGTTGATGATGCTTGATCGAATTAACAATTGGTTACTATTGTGCCTTTAATTGTGTTGACAAATGATTGAATTATTAATTATTTTCTCGTGCGCCTAAATTTTTTATGTATAAATGATGGATTAATTGAATAGAATACGTGTGCACAATTAATTAATGTGATGTATGACTAGTTGAGTAATTAAACTCCTTTCTTGCACTGAATTTTAATGTGGTGTTGATGGTTTTAGATTTTAGTCTCTTACGCTAAATGCAAGTTTATTTTGACGAGTGATTGCACATATGATTGGGATTCATGCCATGAATACCTGCTATTGCATTGCACCTTGGATGTAAGTGGTCTATGATATGTTATGTGAATGATTACTCACGCACCATGTTTAGATTGATGTTTTAACTTCCTAGAGAAGCACTAAAAGAAAAGAAAAAATAAATAAAAAATTGTGACCTATTGTATGTCGCTTGTTGTCGTAACGACGGGACGTTACACCCTTCCATTTTTTTCAAAAAGACAAAATAAAATTGAAATAACAATTATATTCTTATTGAAAAATTTACAAAATATTTTGGGTACAGATCCAATTCAGATCAGTAACCAAAAAAAGAAAAAAAAAATCCATTTAAAAAACTCTCTTGAGCCTCTCCCATTATATTACACATCATCACTCGCAACTTATCCTTTGTATTGTTGAAATAATTGTTTGTCATTGATTTCAACCCTTGAAGAAGTCTGGTATCCCCAAAGGTATGGTTATGGAACTCGAATTTGATCAAGGAAAAAGGTCATTAAGAACAATGTAAATATAGGTAACCCACACATGGATGGATATTCATCATCATGTCGTTTCTGGTGATAGGTGATACACCACATGATTCCTCACAGTTGAGGAGTTATGACCTTGTGAAGTTAGGAGCCCTAAAGAATGGTTAATAAGCTCCTAGTTGGTTACAAGTCAATTAATGAAAGGGTAACGTGGTTGTAACAAGAAAGTACTAGAAGCCCTAAAGTGAAGGAGAGGGATTAGTTAGAAAAATTATATATACACCTCAAGAAGTATCTCACAAATACATTCACACATTCATTCTATTGAATATCTTCTTATGAGTAAGTGATATATTGGCAAGTTTGCGACAATGAAATATGAGGAAAAAACAAGTGAGAAGTGTGGGAGTTTCACGATCATAGAGGAGATCTAGGGTTTTCTAAGGAAACCCTAATTCAGTTATCCCTCGTGGGTCTGATAGCTAGTGTCCCATGAGGCACCCCCATGATTTTCCTAGTGCATGTCACGTGAGGCCCCATGTGACAAGAGGTCTTAGTCATGTGAGGACAAGACAATTTTTGGGAATATGCTAGTGTCAGGTCATTAAGGACTGAGGAAAGGCTACAATTATGTAAAATATTGTATCAGGTTAGCTACATGACTACAAGTATGTTTATGTGTATGATTTGAGGGTTACCTGTTGGGTTTGTATATGGTATATGATTGATACATGCTTGGTATATTATTGAGGTATTGACACTTGATTGAGGTACATCTTGGCTACATGGTTGAGTGAGGTATACTCTTGCATATGGTTTGGTATATGACATATCTTTGATATGTTGGTATATTATTGAGGCATACACTTGGTATATGGTGGCATATGCATGAGGCAATTTCAGGCACTTCATTGATGATGTTGTACATGTCTATACATTATGGATTCTCTAGTACATGGTACATGATTTGATACATGATTAGCTACTCATGATTTATGTTATGGTATCTATATTTGGCATATCTTATGGTACATGATTGATGCATGTTATACTACATTTGTTGGTACACAATTGATGCATGGTATGGTATAGTTTTTGGTATAGCACATGTTGATGACCAGTTACAGGTTGATGGTATAGTGACAGTGACAGGTTGGATATAGTGACAGGTTCACAGGTTACAGGTTGATGTGGCAGTGACAATGGCAGTGACAGTGGCAGTGATTGTGGTAATGATAGTTTGTCTTACACTTATATTTCAGGGCGAAAAGATGAGGAAAGGAAAGGGGGTTTTATCCTCCTTACGGTTGGTGTCGGAGAACACAGTGAGTTGTATCTTCCTTAAGGTTGGAGCCTGAGAATCGGGGGGTTGTAGCATCCTTCTGGTTGGAGCCAAAGAATTCATGGAATTATAGATTCCTTTAGGTTGGAGCCTATAATTAGGGGGTTGTATCCTCCTTCTAGTTGCAGATGGAGAATTGGGAAGTTGGTTCTTCCAATGAATGTATTATTTGATATATAGGAAAAACATTTTGTGGTTTTTTCCCATTTGTGTTTCCACGTAAATTTTGGTGTACTGTATCTATTTGATTGTTTACTTATGTTGTTAATCATAGATTTAATGCTAATGATAAACTATTGAACACTACTAATAAATTTATATATAATATATTGTGGTTAAAAGTGGTATTAGTTCTCATACTGATTCACACCCCCCCCCCTTCATTATTCCAACAATTGGTATCAAAGAAGGTCCTTCAAGAACAGTCTAACCACTAAAAGGTAGATCATGGAAAGCACTAAGAATGGAATTCCAAAGTTTGATGGTCAGGACTATGATTTCTGGAGAAGAAGGATGAAATCATTTATACAAGCATAGGGATTTGATGTCTGCCAAGTAGTAGTAAAAGGATACAAAGCACCCACCACTCCCCCAACAGACAAGGATGGAAAGAAACTTGAAGAAGACCATATGAAGGCTACAAATGTTATTTTGAATGGATTTCATAGGTCAGTATATGAAAAAATTATGCATTGTGACTTTGCAAAGGATATTTAGGACAAACTTCAGAATATCTATGAAGGAGATGCCAAAGTCAAAGGGGCCAATATTCAAACTAATAGAGGTCAATTTGAACAACTGAAAAATGAAGGAAGATGAAAATATTAAAACTTACTTTCTACGGGTTGATGAAATTGTGAATGTTATTAAAGGATTGGGAGAAACAATTGAAGAATCTGTGATTGTTTAGAAGGTACTAAGGACTCTTCCGATGAGATTTGATGCCAATATATCATCACTAGAAGAAAGAGAAGATATTGATACATTAATCATGGATGAGCTACATGGAATATTTACAGCCTATGAGATGATAACAAAACAAGACAATTCATTAATGAAGGCAACAACATTTAAGGCATCTAGGACGACAAAGAAGAAGAAAATGCAAGAGTCAAAACCATGCTGCATGTTAAGTACCTATACCAGATCTGAAAATATACTTCAATAATACCAAGAATAAACCATAAACCATTCACCATAACATGAACACAAGAAATAGAGA
>SNQJ01S0187917.1:4660-18409 GCA_010110895.2 Picea sitchensis | reverse complement strand
TGTGTTCCATCCCCCTAGGAAAATCCAATACAAATAAATGAAAGAGTAAATGAGCAAGGATGCTTTGTTGTCATGATAAGAGGCAAATGATTATGCCTTTGAGGATCACATGAGAATGATTGTAAACAATCATGAGTTGACTAGTTTTAAAGTAGAGATGTATTTAGGCTATGAGATATAACCATGCCAACTACACTAGATATATATATATATATATATAAGATAGAAGACTAATAGAAGACTAATGAATGAATAAAGGAGTATGTTTGATTGAATAGGCATGGTTGAAGCCATGTTAAGAAAAGGCAGTTAGGCCTTTAGAGATAAATCAGCTGAGCTAAAAAATCCCAGGTGATGTAGAAGGAATTGGAAGAAGGGAGATCCCTCAATTCTTTTCTTGCTGAGTATTACGTTTTCTCTGGCATGAGAGAGCTGGTACATAGATGAAAGTAAATGCTTTGGCACCATAGTGACAGTGGTTGTATTTCTGTAGAAACAATCGAGATTTTTTTGTGTGGCACTCATGAAAACATTAAGGATAATGTGATGAAGTGCATAAATATGTGCTAGGACATGTCTAAAAATATTTTATTGTCTTAACGCTACGCACAATT
The DNA here is from genome assembly GCA_010110895.2 of Picea sitchensis. Classification (NCBI taxonomy): domain Eukaryota; kingdom Viridiplantae; phylum Streptophyta; class Pinopsida; order Pinales; family Pinaceae; genus Picea; species Picea sitchensis. Next base: position 17,795 of record SNQJ01S0187917.1, on the reverse strand, counting down.
TTTTTGAAAGGTGGTTGTATTCCATGGATACCCATGTAGGGCATGATTCGAGAAGGAGAACCTGAATGATGGAGGTGTGAACCTTTGGCAGTGAAGATTGATTGTATGATGCAGGAGCATCTGAACCAAATGATCTATGTTGACTCAAAAGGTCAAAAACCTTTAATAAGAGATCGTAGAAATCCCTTCGATCAACTACAAATCTCAGTCATCGGAAGGAAATATATTTGAGTCGTCAGATTGATTTCAAGATCCACTAGAGTTAATGGATCAAACACCAGTCATTCGATAAGATCGGTGGCATGTATTCATTGCGGAGATTGAACTCTCTGATAAAGAGTGAACACATTGGAGATTCCACAAACACTGTGAATCGTTGATCTGTGAACTATCAGTGGGTGGACCTGCAAGGAATCCACGCATTAATACCACGTAAACATGTACCATGATTGGGTTCTATGGTTGAATTTGGAAAATTGAGGCTCTTCCCTCAGTCTAAATTCTCGGTCAAATACTTCTATGTCGGGATTGTTGTATTTGGAATTGTATGGGTTAGAATCGATCTAGGGATAAGATCGACGACCTTTATTCATTGCGGGGAAGGTATATGCATGTGGGTTAATGTCAGGACCTGTACCTGTAAATTAAACTCAATATTGGTTTTTTTTGAGTTCGGGGTCTGATCGTAGATTGGACGACCCGTATTCATTGCAGAGATCAGAAGGAGAATTAAATCGCGATCTAGTTGAGGTTCTGCAATCCCTTGCAACCGTTGGATCTGGGGGAAAATGGATCTTCACTGTCAAATTGTAGACAAGGGGTTAAGTCAGGATCATAGCACCTGGACATGAGATCCGAAAGGATAACGCCTGAAAAGAATAGAGTTGAGGTCACAGCTCTCGATCGCATGAAGAGAAAATGGAGTTCCTTCAGGCCATTCAAGGAAGATAGAGTTTAGAACTCTACGATTAGACAATGGTCGTGGGGACTGGATCTATGGGAATCAAGGTGCTCATAGTTAGCACGTTGCATGGAATGCATTGAGGGAATGCATGTTTACATAAGAGGGAAGAAGATGGATTTCCCATTAAGGAAGGAGGACCTTCCAATACTCTACTTAAGTTATAGAGGTATTAAGGAAAAGAGAATTTCTTGGGTGGCCATGAGTGTTGGAACCCTGGTTACTAATGAAGGCATAATACTTGGGTGCATTCATGAGAAAACTTTTAAGTTTCATGTGTATTGATTTGGGATCTTGATCGGCCTATATCAGGAAGTATAGTCTTGTTGTAAGAATGAATGAAAATGAATACACCATATGATGAAAAGGTTGGTTAAAATTCCAACACGCTATGGCCAAGGACCTATCATAAAATGTGACAAACTTGAAATCAATGCAAGAGTGCATTGGGTATGAATGTGGCCATGAATATTGATACCTTTGTTAAAATAATTTGAAACGTTGAATTATGATTTGAAAGGTTTGATATGTTGAAATGAGGCATAGGCAAGGAATGTGATTCCCTTTTCATGTTTATATAGATTTGTTGAACTTTTAGTATGCATGGTTTTGAATATATATATATACATGGATGCATGAGAGACTAACAGTTTGTTTGGCTGTGAAAAGGATGAATTGCGGGGAGAAAAGGGTCTTGGATATGGAGGTGTTGTAAGTCCATAAGGAAGACCAATTTCCTGCTGAACCAAACTGCAAGGAATGGTATTTCCTTTTTGAAAAAGTGAATTGGATTGTTAGTATGGACGATTATGAAATTGTTTATGAGCCACTGCAAGTATGCGAAGAAAATATAGTGTTCATAAAAACTAAGAATTTGTTTGGCTGAGGAAAGTTGACTTGTAGGAAGAAAGAGTCTTGGATATCGCAATGTTGTAAGCCCATAAGGAAGACCGATTTCATGTTGAGCTAAACTGCTATGGGGAAGAAAGCCCCATGCTTGTGAATCTGGTTCCATGTGGAACAGATCTAAAAATAAATATGGAACTGGAAAATATGTGGGTGACAGATTTGCAATGAAAATTTAGAATTTAAAATTTATGACGATGTCTCATGAATTTATGTATACCTGTGATACAGGTGAGAAGAAAAGATCTATCCATAAAGGACACGTGAAGGCTGTCAAGCTGAAAAGCATGAAAGAGGCCATTGTTGAGACATGAAAACCTCGTGGTAAGTCATGATCGCCTGGAATATGTTGTATTGAGGTAAAACAAGCTAGAGGGATGCCTCGGAAGAGCAAGTGTGAGGGATGCCTCGACTGTAAGGCTCGATGAAGTCTCTGTAATTATTCCTATGCGATAAATCCTTGGCAAGGAAATATGGATCACCCGAGGAACTGTATAGCAAAGAAGGGGATGCCTGAGCCTGGGCCTAGAGGCTGAGTGAACGCAAGGGAGAGGAGACCTTGATAGTTCCTGTAAACTATTGATTGGGATCATGAACACAATGGGTATGTCTAGGAAAAACAGTGAGCCTGGATAACAATACAATCATGTGGATGAAACCCCATGAACTACATAGATAAGTATTGTGATAGATTATGAAATTTTCCTCTTGAATTTTGAACAACAGTAAGATGTTTTTGCATAAAATTGTGATTAATGTGCTTGTTGTCCAAGAATTATTGAAGGCAGACGACGAAGACTAAGAGTCTGAAAAAGGACTTGACCGAGGACAAAGGCCAAGACTTCTGAAGTGGTGGAATGAGAAAGGCATAACAGGGGCTTTTGAGAAAAAACACCGAGGACGGTGTTCCTCTAAGGGGGGGGGAATTGTAACACCATGTTTCCCCCAGCTTGTAATTAATCATAAAATAGGATTACCATGCTAAGGCATGTGGATGATGTAAATGTATTATTGATAAATTTACCATAACTAAATGTTGGGGGGTGAAACCTTGAAGTACAAGCCAGGATATCTCTAGAGGAAAGAATCCATTAATGAAGGAAAGGACTTGTGGTTGAATAATCAACAACCCTCGTGAATGGATACATGGGTTGTCATCCCAAACTACCACAAAGACTTGAAGACCTGAGCTTCCTTCTGACAGAAGGAATAGGATAGGTCGGAAACCTTCCTAAAGAAGGAATATAAGATACATACAAATGGGAGTGCAAGCTCAGAAGGAGATGCGCGAACCAAAAGGAAGTACAGATAACACGACCTGAAGGACCTGAATGCAAGATTGATCCTGAGGAAGCATCTGATAAACCTCGCAAGGTCGCTATGACAGAGAGAGTCTCTCTGAGAGATGGCGTAAATTCCTTAGAGATATCATGGCTTGGCATAGGCGTGGCGAGAGTGCTAAGAATGAATGCCTCTAAGCCTATGGTTGGGTGGAAAAGCACACACCCATAGTCAATTAGTTGGTTGCAACCTGTAATAGATAAGTATTCTCATACCCTGTGTAATTGAGCTGCAACCATGTAATAAAGTTGGATATCATGTGAAAGACTCAGGGATATGCATGTTTGTTTAATGATTATACTGTATCTCTTTATTCTTGTTTAAATTGTGTATTGAAGTAAGTATGGAATTGTTTGATTTATATACATAAATTCCCGAGCCCTGCGATGGATTAAGTTAAAATAAGTGGACTGTGAGTTCGTCAACCTTGGCCACAATTTTCATGGGTGCACATCGACACTCCTAGTTTCTTAGAGTCTCTGGGGGGATGGAGTCAGTTAAGCTCAGGAGAGGTAGTGTTGATATGCACAGAGTCTCTATGAGGTGGGAAAAGGTTAAGAACCTCTTAAGTCCTAGAGTTGAGGAATGAATGTAAGGGGTGCGCGGAAGAATTCTTCCAAGCATTACATTCAAGAGAAAGAGTGCAAAGATATTAAGCCTTTCAGAGCTAATAAAGCTCAGGAAGCATAGAGAGACTCAATTATTGAAAGGGAATATCCTTTCGTTTGGAAGATGAATGGACACGATCTATTCGGGAGGATCCAGGTCTGTCACGACTATTAGATTTGAAGGAGCGCAGGCGTTAACACCTCGACTCCTTCAATATTTGCAAGTTCAATGAATGTTGGTAATCATCATGAAGGGGATGGATCCTTTGAAGTCTGAAACCCGAATTCATGATGTGATCTAGACCGTAGATCCAAGGATCTATCAGGACCCACCTTGACCATCTGATATGTGAGTTCAGGTTTGTGCGATGGGAGAATCGCGCATTGTTGTGACTAAACCTCTGAAACCTAAAGTCGCGATGTGACCAAGACTGTTGGATCAAGGAAAGATATGGACCGTTGATCTGACCTGAGTGGATTTTGGGGATCGAGAATCGGTAAAAAGAGGCAAGAAATATTCCCACTTCACGAAACACGAAGTCCCAATTCGCGAAGAGGTGATCTGGATCATTGGATCGCAGAAGTTCATGGACCGTTGATCTAAAATAAGTGAAGTTCAGAGTTCGGACTTCGGGGAGAATAAGGTGAGCTAATTTTTGAGTCTTTGAAGTGAGAAGTCCTGAAACACTCGAAAGTGGGCCCCAGGTCATAGTTGGAGGTCACCTCAGTGGAGAATAAGGGAAGGAGCTAGCGCTCACTAGGCTCTAGTTCATAATTCGGGAAGTCGGGAGAGTCGGGTGACTCATAGAAAAATACCCAAAGTCGCGAAGTCACGAAGAACCTTTTGATTAGGCCTGTGGTCACAGCCTGAGGTCATATGAAGGAAGGGTCTAGAATGAAGAGCTAGCTCATGTTGCTCAAATCCTTCAAAGTTGCCAGGAAAGAGCCCGCGGGTTTGGAAGAACCTGCAATATGAAGAAAGGGGAACCTAGAGAGAGTTAAGGAAAGCGAAATTTTGATGCTCTACCCCTTAAAAGAGAACTTAGGGGTCGATTGTGTTACATTCATAAGACCATCAGTATGACGTTAAATGACCATCTCTTTGTCTTCGTGTGCAATAAGAACAAAGTTTAGGGCAACTTCAACTAGATCTTAATATTCTTCATCATTGAGACTAGTTTCTTCTTCAACTCCATGTGCAGGAGGAAAACAAGGTTGGACAACCTCACCTTCATCAAGTAGGATAAAAGATAACAATGTATCATGAGGTTTCACAACATGTCGCACCTCATTAGAATTCTTATTTCTCTTTATAGACATGCCCCTCCATCGCCTCTTCATCACAAGGGGCTTGATCCTTAATATAGAACACTTTGTTTTCTTTTTCCAAAAAGGATCTGTCACATCCAAGAGTTCCTCTAATACTTCTTCACCTCCAAAATCATGGAATAAATTATCATCAAGATCTTTGAAAGGGTTACAAATCATCATCTTCTCTTCTTTATGTGCAGGAGGAATAGAGGCTTAGATGTCTTCATCGAATGGAATGGCAGATACAAGCACTTCATATTCATCAAGCAGGAGCATGGATACAAATGCCTCATATGGATATTCAACATGAGAAACTTCATCATGATCTTCTTGGTAAATTTATTCATAGAACATCTCTTCATCTCCAAGGGCTTGTTCTTCGACATATTCTTGAGATAAACTTTTTACAAGATTCATCAGTTCCTCATCGGCTTCATCAACAACTTTTTCATTTCCATATGTAAAAGTACCCTCCTTGAGAGATGACAATTTCTAGGAAAGGGTTCACCACATGGTGCCATAATTCCATTAGCTAAAATCACACATGAATGGAGTCTCTGGGTGATATCAAGGCTCATCAAAGGATGGAAAGGGTAATAGGAAAAGTTGAGTTCTTGAATAATGATTCTAGGAAGGTGGATTGGGGGATGGTGGAGTCGCCAAATGACTTTGAAGAGAATCTCATCAAGGGTGGAAAGGGAACATCGTTCAAGTGGGGTCACCAGGAAAGCTAGGATTAAAGTCTTTGGGATGGAAGCTTGCCAAAGTGTCATTAGGGCACGAAAGAGGATTCAAAATCTTCCTCGACAACGACGCCAAAATGTTATCACACAAATTTTAGGTTGGGAAAATACTGACCCAATCCACTAGATCGAGATAATGGTGGGAGATTTTACCCACTGTCACCTCAGATAATTCCTCCCCTCGCTTTAGTGAAGGAAGAATCCAACATAAGGGGGGGATCTTGGGTGACCCTAGGGGGAAATGAGACGAAAAGTGAGATGATGGAAGTGATGCCCCTATAGGTCAAGTTTCTAAGTGATAAGTGGATTTATAATGAGTCTTGAGGATGGTCTATGGTTTCCAAATGCTTGAGTACCTATAGAAGACGATTTTACCTACCCAAGACACAAGAAAATACTAGTATACAAGCTTCAAGTTAAGTGGACAAGCAAGTTAATATTGATGTCCCTATTTGAAGCAGTCAACAAATATGTATATCACCAAGTAAATTATTGGTAGATATGCTAACAAGATGCTAAAATTCAGGTAAATGATGCAACAGATAACATAGAAATCACTAGTATAACTCAATTATGAAAGCATAAGACTTTAGCAATAAACTATGGTTGTTATAAACAACTATTGCAGATATGTTTTATCAGCCTTATGTATGTAGAAAAATATTTCTACAACAGAAAATTCCAACCCACAAAACAAGGAAGTAAACCACCCAAAAGGTGTGTTGAGGCTAGTAGGTTATAGGGGAAATTTATTAGCAAATTTTGACGGTTGAAATGTGAGTTATAATCAAGAAGAGAGTAAATTGTTGCATACCTAATGGCTATATTTTTTTATTGAGTTATAGATCTAAGAATACTAAGAAAACCAATATTCCCTAAAGGCCTTAGCAACCTCAATGCATCAAGAAAATATTCAAACTTAAACAAGATCAATATCTCTCTAAATCACGTTTACCTATGCAAACAATTCATTTCTCAAATGCAAACTTCAGATTAGTGTTTTTAAAATTTGGGTGAATGGGGCCCTGAAAGTATGATTTAGATCCAAAAAATGTCCCTATTTTCCCTAGGGCTGTAAACCCTCTTACTACATAGGGTATGCAAATAAAACTGAGGTAAATCTAGGAGGGTCTACACCCTTGTACTCCTCCTGGAAACCTTGCAAAAGTTGAATTATCAAATTGCAAATAACATGAAACTTGGTGGAGGGTGTATCCTCTTATACTCCTCCAAGGGTTTAAGATAATAATATGAATGAAACTAGTAGAAAACACCAACACATGCATAAATTTCTTTACCAATTCTGCAATAGAAAATACCAAACCCTAGTTTACCAAGTAATGTCCATCCATAAGTAGTAGAAGAAGTCTCCAAGAGGTGCACACCACCTTAGCTCAACAATTCACCAAGAGAGATTACCAAAAATCATTTTCACAAGAGAGAGATATCCAAATTTCCCAAGTAGGGCACAAATTTCAACCATAATAGTCTTCTCACAATGGGAGAGCTATGGTAAAATGACAAGAGTTTGATCTCTATTTTTACAAATCCTCCTAAACATTTTTGTCCACTTAATTTTAGGGTAACCACAAAGTAAGGGGTCAACAACCCTTACTTTTCCCCTTTACATTATCAAATTCAAATTTAACTTTAAAATATGCACTTATGAAACCCTAATGTGACGCCATCCCTCTAAAGGGCGACGTTTTGACACCTTTTGCAAGTCGTTAGAGTAAATAATGGAAGTCATTGGGACTTCTAGGGCCTCCCTCTCATGCGGTAGGGTTTCCCCATTCAAGACAATCCTTCTCCCATCAAAACATGCCAAGTGTCCATCGTTAATACCTTCACCACCAAAACCCTAGCCCTAGGGTGATGTCAAGCTCCTCAATTGTGACATTTTGGCCTGGCAATGGGCTAGGGTATATCCTCCAAGGTGCATCTCAGGCCTCCAACGGCTACCATCATTATCCGGTGTTTGGGCTAGGGTATCCAGCCTATGGTCTTCAAGCCCCAAGGAAGCCCAAGCTAGGCTTGTTCTTCCAAATATGTCCACCAACTAGGTCCTACAAAGTCAATGAATACGCCCTCCAAGGATCTCAAGTCAAATGCATCATGATAAGTAAATCAAATCAATAAAAGATCCACCTAAGAATGTGCATCAAAAACCACCTCATCAAACTAAACAAGTGCTCAAAGACCCTATTCAATTTTCCAGGTTAGGTATGGGAGGGTTGACAAAGCGACCTATTGGGTGAATCATACCTTAATTTTAGGAACCCCTCTCTAATTCATGTGGAGAAGATGAATCTAGAGGTACACACCTCAACAAGTGGGACATTTATATAATGTGAATTTTTCTTTTGCAGGTCTTTGATTTTTTAAGAGAATCATTTCATTATTCTCAATACCTCTTTGGGCGAGCATCTGGAAGGTTAATAATATGGATTTTATCTTTTTGCAACTACATTCCCTCTAGGCCTTCATCCCCTTATTTGATCTGTATTTTACGAGCAAAACAAAATGACTAAATATTATTAACAGGTTCTTAACACAAAATAACAAAGATACAGTAAAATTGGTTTTCTATTCAATAAGGAAATAAGATGAAACTATAAAATGCAATGGAAAACAAGCTTGTTGGAATGGTGGTGGCTTATCTCTGAGAAGAGATGTGACGGTTGCACTCATTCATAAGAAGATGATTACAATGAGGCTCTGAAGGCCTTTTTACAATAAACAGGAATGCTAAAAACCCTAGACATCCAAAAACCTAACCCTAGGAGATGAAGCATCAAAAGTCATGTGGGCCCTCTTTGGGCAAGTTAGTACATCAACTTCTCGGGGTCGTAACTTTTGCATACGATCTTTGTTTTAGGCGTATGATAGCCTGTTGGAAAGGTATTATTGAGGATATTAATTTTGGAGGAAATATAGAAGAAACCTCCATGTTTCTCCCTATTTCCCCAAAAAAACATCGTTTAGGGCCTCAAAACGGCTTTGGAAGTGAAAAACTACTAAAAATAGTAAATTACCAAAATTGCCAGAAAACTATTTTGAGCCAGTTGGAAAAGGTGGGTGGCCATCGATATCCATCCTCTCTCATTAGGAAGAAATGTTCTCCATTTCATTGAGTTCCCCCATCAGATGAGGAAATTTCTGTTGAACTTGGCCCCAAGTGAGCCACTTGCCTTGGTGCAGGAGTTACCCTGCTTTGACGACTCGATAAAGCTGGATACTTTGTTGTCGAGTGCCCTTGATCTAGGTGTCCATACTCTGATCATTGGATTCCTATTGTATGTTAATGGATTTGAGATCTGTTGGTGTCAGTTGTTCTACCACTTTTAAGGTGTCCAATAATGGTGGTAAATAACGGTGAAGGAGATCCACGTTGAACACTGGGTGCAGGCCAAGGAAAGGAGGAATGTTGAGCTAAAAAGAATTATACCCCATAGCCTTGGTGATGGTGTACAAACCATAATAGAGTGTGAGAATCTTCCAATGGGGTCTAGTAAGGCGTTCTTTCTGCAAGTGCAACCAAACTTTGTCACCCACCTAAAATTTATGTGGCACCTGATGTTAATCATGGCATTGCTTGTAATTGTCATTGGACTTTTGTAGGATATCCTGAACCTATTGGCGAATGTGCTAGATCCGCTCAATGAACCGGGTGTCTTTTTTAGCTTCAGATGGAGAAAGAGATGAGTCGGTTGAGGTGACCACAAGGGGAAGTGCAACATCTATGGGACCCAATGGTTGGAATCCCAACCCCACCTAAAAGGGGTTGTGGTCGGTTGAGTTATGCAGGGCTCGGTTGTAGCTATGTTGGACATAGGGAAGGATATCATCCCATGTGCAAGGGTGCTTTGAATTATACATGTGAAGGATATGCACCATCATTCGATTTACGACCTTGGTTTGGCCATATGTCTAGGGTGGAAGGCCGTGGATTTGGTGAGCTTGGTGTCCAGTAGTGACCAGAGGCTCGACCAGAATGTGTTGAGAAATAGAGTGTCCTGATCTGAGACAATGGTTTGTGGGATTCCAAAATGTACCCAAACTCATTCAAAGATGAGCTTGGTAGTGGCCTCTGTTGTGATTCTCTTCTTCCAGGCAACCAGAATCGTCATCTTAGAAAAGTGATCAATAATGACAAAAACAGATTCATTTCCCCGCTTGGTGGATGGGAGGCCTGACCTGTAGTCCATTCAGATGGATTCCCATGGCCTATCAGGAGTAAGAAGAGGGGTGTATAGGCCTTGTTTCTTAGTGATCGGTTTGGTAATAATGCAGGCAGTGTAGGACCTAATATACTTGATGACCTCATGTTGAAGTTTCATCTAGTAGAAATGTTTTTGTAGCATCGCCACTATATTTTTGACGTTGAAGTGTCCTGCCACCCGACTATAGTGGGATTCCTAGATTATCTTCGCTTTCTCACTTGATGGAACATAGATATGGCCCAGACGACACAAAAACCCATCCTAAATATGGAACTTATCGACAACTGCATTTGCACCCAACATTTGGTAGGTGGTGGCAAAGTCCGGGTCTGTCTCATAGATTTGGAGCCATCCAGAGGTCTCATGGACACAAGATTCTAGCACCGTGGTGAGTGTCATGACTGAAGGTATGTTGAGGCAATCAACAATGTGATTGGTGCTTCCTCTTTTATACTTGATGTTGAGGTGGAATTGTTGCAAGTATGTGGACCACTTTTGATGGCGATCATTCTGCAATTTTCCTTGTGTCTGCATGAACTACATTGGCTTATAATCAGTGTGGATGACTGTCTCCTTCCCAAGAATGTAATGTCTCCACTAGCAGCAGGCTTGCACAATGGAGTACATTTATTTGTCGTAAGTAGGGTACTTACGAACAAAATATGATAGTGTCTCACTATGATAGGCCACGAGGTGGTCGTGCTGAGTGAGAACGACGTGCACAACATAGTCTGAAGCATCTATCTCGATCTCAAAGGGTTGTTGCAGGTCTAGTAGTGAAATTACTGGGGTTGAGCACAAGCGCTAATTCAAATCATTGAACATTTTTTTTTGGTACTGTCCCCACACAAATTTCACCTTACCACCACCCCTGGTTATTTGGCTGAGGGCCCATGCAATATGGGAGAATCTAGCCATGAACATGTGATAGAAATTGGCAAGGCCGAAGAAGATTTGAATCTAAGTGAGTGTGGTTGGGATGGCCAGTCACGGATAACTTGGATCTTGGATGGATCCACATGTATGCCCTGTTGATCAACGATGTAGCCCAGGTAATGGACCATGTCCATGCCGAAGGAGAATTTTTCCAAGTTGGCGTATAGATTGTGCTGTCGCAGGGTGTGCAAAACCTATTGAATATGCTGCAAGTGTTTGGCCCAAGTGTTGTTGTAAATGAGAATGTCATCCAAATACAACACTACAAAAGTATCAGTGAATGGTCGCAGGATATCATCCATCATCCTCATCAAAATGGCTGGAGCATTTTTTCAAACCAAAGGGCATGACCAACCATTCAAAAAAGGCCTTCCTTTGACTTGAAGGCAGTCTTCCATACATCTATTTGTTCTATCGGGACTTGGTGGTAGCCAGACTTCAGATCAATCTTACTGAAGTATTTGGCCCCCGTGAGTTAATCAAGGAGGTCTTCGATTCAGGGAATTGGGTACTGGTTTCTGACTGTGATTTTATTGTGAGACCGGTAATCAATGCAGAGTAGTCAAGTTCCATCTTTCTTCTATACCATCATGATTAGGCTCCTACAAGGTGATGAGATGGGCCAGATGTGCCCCTTGTGGAGCAGTTCTTGGATCTATGCTTGATCTCCTCATTCTCTAACAGAGAGCGATGATAGAATAGTTGATCCAGGTGGATATTGGTGGCCACCCACCTATTCCACTTGGACCCCAACCATTGCTTCTTTCAGTTTTTCAGTTTCCACACAGTTTACTATTTTTAGCAGTTTTTCGGGTCCTAAACTTCCGGAGCCGTTTTGAGGCCCTAAACGATGTTTTTTGGGAAAACGGGGAGCAACATGGATAATAGATCATGTTGCTCACCCAAAATTTGTATTCCTCGGATAGATATTTCTAAAAAGGTATGGACCGCGTCAAACGGAGATCGTATGCCAAAGTTACGTCCCCGGGAAGTTGATGTACCAACTTACCCAAACAGGGCCCATAGTCTTGGTGTTTCATCTCCTAGGGTTAGGTTTTTGGATGTTAAGGGTTTTCCATTGTTTCTCAATAATAATAGGCCTTCGAGACTCATTGTAACATAGTTCAGAGGCCAATAGACACCACATCTCTTCTCAGAGATAAGCTACCAGCGCTCTAGCTAGTTTATTTCCATTCTGTCTGTAAGCATATTTCAGTCATTTGTTATTAATGAAATGAAGTCTTATTTCCACTGCATCTCTGCGTTTATGTGTATTTTTATATTTCATTGTGTTCCTACATAAATCCAAATCAGTGGTATCAGAGCGGTCTGCTCATTCTCGATCCTTCTTTGCATGTCCCCAACGAGGTCAGGGTATAAGGAGTTGGGGATCGATCTAGTTGAACCTTTGCAAGATCAGCCTCGGAAACCCCGACGACCACCCATGGGGGAAGAAAAGAAAGATGAGGGAGTAGGAGATCCTATCAAAATTTTGCTCGAGGAGGCCCTTGAAAAACAAAGGAACGCGATGATGGACAACTTTTCCCAGATTCTTCAACGAATTCCCACTGGCGGCGCATCAACATCCAACAACCACTCTGGAGGCGCCACTCCTTTTAAGGTACAAGTAAACTTTGACATTCCCATATTTGAGGGACAAATAGATGCAGATGTCGTATATAGATGGTTGAATCTGTTAGAGGGATATTTCTTGGTTCATGAATTTTTCGACCGAGAAAAGATTATTTCCGCACTCCTCAAAGCCGCACCCCATGTCAAGGACTGGTGGGAAACCTACTCAGAGCAACAGGGCGAGGGAGAACCCTCTCTATTCTCGACTGCAACCACTTGGAATTATTTCTGAGATGCCATCAAGGAACAATATTATCCCGTGGGGAGCTATGAGGACAAATCTATACAATGGACTATGCTACGGCAGCAAAGGGACCAAGATGTGCATGAGATGACAAATCTGTTTCATACCCTACACACAAAGTTGGGTATCAAAGATTCAGAGAAAAATTTGGTGTTAAAGTAACGCAGTTGTCTGCACATATACATTCAGGAGGAAATGGATTTCCTCGACATCTCCTCGCTTGGTGTGGC
>SNQJ01S0187915.1:0-15267 GCA_010110895.2 Picea sitchensis | reverse complement strand
CATGTCCAAATACCTTCATCAATATTGCGGTCCAAAACCCATGACTAGGGTTGACATCAATAACAACAACCAATCTTCCAACAGATCTAATTGTCGTTACTTTGCAAAACGTCTAGGAAACAATATTTGTTAGACTAAATAATTTAACAAATTCATGAAAATTATGTACAATTGTGTTCCAATAATGCATCAGAATTCCTTCTTCGAGTTCCTTATGAAATTAACTACCTAGATTAATTTTCTGGGTGGATATATGGATTCCTCTATCCAAGAACTTTCTAATGATTTCTCCCTTTCTAAATTCTGAGTCTTAAGAAGAAATTTATGGCCATTTGAATATTACCCAAGAATTCCCTTTGTTAACACCTTAACCAGGTGCAAATCTAAACTGTATTTATTCTTCTTTGTACCTTTGCTTTTGGAGTTTTGATAGGATCCCAATTGGGCTCCTTCATCATCATAATTTGGACAATCTTTCCAAGTTTCACCTCTTTTTGGGTTCTGGTCTTCTAGATGTACAACCTTCTGAAGTTTCAAGCCAACTAGTATTTTTTTGGCCCTGAATGCTTCATGTACCTTCTATGCCCTCTTAAACATTTTCAACATGCCTAGAATTTTAATTTATCTCCATGAATGTGTTCTATGGTTCAATATATTTCCATAGACTTCTCTTGTGCCTCAATCTAATTCTGGATTAGGAATTTATGTCCTTAAGAAGTTAATTGGGGCTTAAAGTTTACTCTCCATTGTTCGGGCTATAAATAACTCATCCTAACTCTGTTTGAGGAATGGGATACACGGTTAGAAAGTTGTCACCAAGATCTTTAATTTTATCTACAAATGTTATGCATTGGGAGCAATATTTTTTAGTAGCTAAAAGCACTATTTAGGGCCTCAAAAATGCCCTGCAAAAACATAACTTTCAAAAATACAAAACATTTCACGAAAAATCATTGGTTTTCTATTGTTGTAGTCCACCAAATCGACTTCATGCACACCAATTCTAAATTATACACCCATAATTAGCATGTGCAACGCCAAAATGCAGTGCATGCACCACGTACCCATATCCAGTATGCACAACGTTTGTGTCACGTGCCCATATCTAGTGCGCACAACTTTTGTGTTGCACACCAATATCTAGTGTGCATAAATTGTGTGTCACAAACCAATATTTTGTGTGCATTGCAAGCTCCACACCACACCACACCAAGTTTCAATTCTCTCACACCGCGCACCAATACTCCCTGTACACCACCAATTCTACTTTCCTGTGGCATGAATATTTAACGTGCAGGCACCACACACAAACTTTGTATGCGCACCAACAAATTTTCACTATGCTCTACGAAAACTCAATGTGCATGCCTTGCGCACTAATATTATTCATGCGCCACAATATTTTCATTACGTGATGCCAAATTCTAGTGCACTCACCCGTGCACCAATAGCATAAACGCGCTTCCAATTCTGCACCGTGCAGCGCAAAAATTTAATGTGCATACCTTGTGCACCAATATTTTTCATGCATCACCAGCTATGCACTGCGCAATGCCATATTTTAGTGTGCACATTTGCGCACCATTATTTTTCCATAGAGCAAGAAATTTTAGTGCACACACCCACACACCATTATTTTTTAACGCATCACCATCTTTGCACTGCGCAACTCCAAATTTTAGTGCACATCCACACACCATTATTTTTTCGCACTCAGCTAATTTTTACATAATTCTGACTAGTGAACTTTGTATTCATCTTTGGCCGATACAAGTCCGGTGTTGAACAAGAATCTCTGTAGTTAAACTTCACAGGGCCATTTTTTTTATCATGTAAACCCAATTTGATCTTTGCATAGGAATTTTGACATTTTCCCATCGAATTCCTCCATAATTTTGTTGCAGAAATTGGGGATTTTACCCAATTTCTCCCAATTTTGTCCTGGGCACCATGGTTGCTCTATAAACTAAAAAATTAGACCATCTACATGCCCAAATTCCCCCCTTAGAAATTGAGATTGCTTATTTTTAATTTTTGGGCTCGATTCTACACATTACCCATGATATTTCTCTAAATTTTACTGTAATTGCAAACATACTCCAGAAATTAATTCTCTGCAAAGTTTTGCTTCAACGTTCCTCTAACTCGACCCATTGTTAGGTTTTGAAAAGGGTACAAATATCCTCCTTATTCCCACAGTTCATGATATAATCTTGATTGAATTTTATGTTAATTAGGGATAAATAGGATAGAAAATGATTAATATGTCTTCTAGTGATATTATTGAAGTTATATTAAATAGATTATAAAATACGATTGGAATTGTTTGATTTTGTTACAAGAATGGATAAACATTTTCAAACCCAAGATAGAAAAAGAGATCTTGAAGATGCGTAAGCTATTGGAGGTTGAGCACTTTTGGCGCAAAGCAGTTTTGAAGATGATTGATTTTCTATCTTGTAACTTTATAATAGTAAAGCAATCCTCAGGATCTCTTGATCCTCAGTATGGATTAATTTACCCATATTATTATAATTTATAGAGGTTAATAGATCTTGAAAGGATAAGGGAAGAATTTTATCCAAGTATTCAAACTCGGAATCGCTCTGCGCAAGCAATTTTTGTAAATGTTGTACCAGCTATGGAATCAATAAAAGCTTTGAACATTTTCACCATTTCTACATACTAAGTTTCTAGTAGCAGTGCTTCTGAGGACCACGGGCCCAGTCTGAAGGAGTTACTGTCTCAATCTGTAATTGTATTAGTTTGATTTATGTTTGTGATTCAAATCTCTTTCACAACAGTTAAGATGAATGGATAAGTGTGTTAATAGTTTTATGATGTTTGCGTACAGAAGATAGACATTTCCCTTGAGTGTTAATGATTATTGTTCCAACTTCCATTACTATAGTTTGTTGCTTGACAGTTCCTCACATTTTCATACGCGTTGTTCCTTTTACTTATATTCACATTTGTTGTTCCTTTCAATTAAGTTACATTTGTCGTTCCTTTCAATTAAAGTTACAATTGTTGTTCCTTTCAGTTAAGTTACATTTGTTGTCCCTTTTGATTAGATAATAATTGTTGTTTCTTTCCACATATAGAGTAATTTGCTATTTCCTTTCCAGCAATTTGATCCATAGTTTATAGTTAATTTTGCAAGTCTCTATTTAGATTCAATTACTACTTTTTAGTTAAATGAATTCAATAGATTAGTTAGTTCATTTTCATTCGCAACATGTTAGTAATCAGATTTCAATTCCGTTAAGTAAGATCTTAGTCTCAGAATCTTTAATGAACATTTGAGGAACTTGATTGTTGATAAACTCAGGTTTTCTTTAACTACGTGATTTTAGCCTCTATGAGCTATCTGCATAGACTTTGCTGATATTCTTGAGATAAAAGATGAATCCTCGAGTAGATGAATTAATGTTAAACTAAGGCAGTTTTTAGACATCTTTAGAGCCCAACATTTTGGTGTCGTTGCCAGTGAGAATGTCAAAGTTAGCATAGGTTGTGTCTCTGGAGGATGAGGTATTGAAGATGGGAGGTAAGAACCTACGCAGGAAATAAGTAAGATGATTATGCCAACGCTTACCTCCAGTTGACACTTAAGAGGTTATATAGGTGTTTCTTTTGAATTTATTTTTGCGTGAACTGTGTATGACTAAGAAGAAAGATCTTGAAAAAACAAAACCCCCACCAAAAACTACCAAAGCCCAGGGCTCGATGCTCCCTGGGAGAAGCACTTTCATAGACGAGATCATCTGAAACGATGAATCTCAAGCTTCGGTTGGACCTAGGAAAGGATCTACCTGAATCCCTCAGGTAGCAGTTTCACCAACTGTAGCCCACACTGAGATTCATAGAAAAACTGAAGGGACTGAGCAAATATTTCAAAGCACAGATCTTCCACCCCTCAACCCTTTAGAAGAGGGAAATTCTCATAATCTGGAGGAACGAGAAGGAGAAACTAGCGGGGTTGCCAAGGTAGAGCCATCACCACCCCCTGATCCTGAATCTCCTGTAAAAGAAGAAGGCATACCTGAAATCCCAGATAGAGGGAGTGCAATCAAATCCCCTAGGGGATCCAGTAATCAATCGAAAGAATACCCAGGCCAAGAAATTCCTACATATTATTAGAAGATCTTCAACCAAATGGCGCAACCAAATCAATAATGACCCCAGACCTCGATGTTGGAATATCCGATAGTTGATCCAATCGCCCATGCCCCCATGAAATAAATCCCCATACAAAACCTGCCAACCTTCCATGGATTGATCTCAGAAGACCCGAACACATTCTTATTCGAATTTGATGTCCTATGTAGAGGGTATGATTACACCTCTGAACCCCAAAAATTAAAATTGTTCCCCTCCACTTTGAAAGGAGCATCTCTACGTTGGTTTATGGGATTGGGAGGCAGAACTATAAACTCATGGGATGAGATGAAACAAGCCTTCTTGACAAAATACCAAGATTATTGTAGGACCAGGGACCTAAAAGATGAAATCTTTCAAATGACTGCAAAAGAAAACGAGACGTTAGAAGAATATGTTGAAAGATTCCAGTATAATTTACAAAGGTCTCATTATGGAACATTACCAGGTGAGGTGTTCAAAGCCACTTTGATAAAAGGAATGAAAGATGAATGGGTAGAAACATTGAATTTAATGGGGAAGGGTGACATTTATCAAGAAACTTATGATAACATCGTTCTATTGTGCATCAGGTGCTCACGACGAAGTACACAGACCAGATCAGGAATGCGGACTTCCCTCACCAGAAATAGCAATATTACCAACGGGGGTGTTACGTGAGCTGAAGTTGGTAATCTCTTAGAAAATTTCAAAATAGATATTCTGAGCACTCTAACTACACAATTGGATCTATTGTCGGCCAAACAGAAACAAGCAGAACAAGAGTAGACTTTGGCCATATTTTGCCACATATGCAGAAAAAAACATGGTCCAAGGGAATGTCCTTTGGATGTGGTTCGGGTTTGCGCTATTTGCGCCAAGGATCACGCAACGAAGCAATGCCCATTACTCCCTGGACTGGAAGTTGTCTTTAGATAAGCGGAAGAGGAAACAGAACCATTATATTTGATGGCTCAGCGCCGTCAATGGAAGGCTCGCCCTCCAAATACACTCCAGGACCCCTCCTCTTTCTTTTTTGAGAAGTATAATCAGCAACAAAATTCTGGTAACACATTGCAGGGCCAATCGTTTACTAATCAGAATGGGTAACCCCAACAATACCCACCTACAAATCCCACTTGGCCGAACCAACCCACTACAAATCCCATCTGGCAGAATAAACCAACTGCAAGTTCCACCTAGCCTAACTCACAATACTCCACCTCATCCTGGCAAAATTAAAATAAAAACCCCTACCCTTCGCAATGGCCCAACACGACTGCCCAAAACCCAAATTGGAACCAGAATTGGCAGCGCCCCATGGGGATGTCCCCTCAAACCCAACCCACATTGCAAGCTCCACTCCAACTACCTCATAACCCTCAATCGTAATTACGCCCTCAATTACCATCCCAACCCCAACCAAATCCTAATAATAGACCGACCCAGCTTGTCCAGATTATGGAGAATGGGGAAGGGGAAACCAACTCGGTAGGGTGCAACGAATTTCGGTTGAGATCAGGGCGTATAATCTCTCCTAAAGAAAGTAACGTTTTCCAAGAGTAGGAGAATGAAAATAACAAACAACCAACAATAACACCCTCGACTGTGGTAATAACGGAAGAAATAGAGCAGGGGGGGAACACAGTTGAGTCACATAATCCTGATAAGGATGCAACTCCTTCCCCTTCATTCCCTGAAATATTGATGATAGCAAAACCTGTTGTGTATCCTAACTTCGACATTGTAGGGGAACTTAAGAATTTATATGTCAATACCCACTCCTGCAGGCTCTACAAGACATTCCAATTTATGTAAAGATAATCAAGGAACTATGTGGGAGGAAGCCTGTTAGAAAAATTAAAAATTCATCATCAACAGTTCGCGTAGTAGGAGCTCTGTCTGATCTAATTCTAGGTAGACAAGAACTAGTCCAATATGAAGATCCAAGGAACCCCATAGTAACATCTCATATCCAGGGTTGTTCTTTTCCAAATACACTAGTTGATTTGGGGGCGACCATCAATATCCTGACTATGGAAACCTGCAACACTCTGGGTTTTGACTCCTTCGAACCCACCCCAATTATGTTACAATTGTCTGATCGATCAGTGGTTAGACCAGTCAGCACACTACATGATATAGAAATCCCAATCGAATCTTGGGAATATACAGTGGATTTCCTCATCATCAACCCAAGAAGTGGACTCGAAGGGAATCCATTGATATTGGGCAGACCATGGCTCACAATAGCAGATGCGTACATAGGATGTCGAATGGGAAATATGACAATTGCTGGAGGAGGTGTCACAAAAAATATCATCTTATATCCTCCAGCCAAACCAAGCCCAAATTTCATATATCCACAATTTCCATCACCACGATATCCAAAAAAGGATCTACGAGCCCCTCTCAAGATGGAAGAATCTCTCAGACTCAAGAACCAATTAGAGGATGATGTAATCATTGGGTTTATTAACATCCCAACCATCGTGGGTAACCCAATGTGTCAAATGCTCCAAATTGTTCTAGACTGTGAATCATAGGGAGACTCACTGGAATATTTAATGGAACAACAAATCCTAACTACTTCCATTCATAATAGCAAATCCGTTGAGATTGCACCAGGGAAGTCTCTAAACATTAATGCCAATTTAGATGAGCAACAACAACAAAAGTTTATTCAAGTCCTTTCTAAATACCAACAATCTTTTGCCTGGGAGTATTCTAGCATGAAAGGTATTGATCTGCAACTATGCGCACACCACATTTATATTGAGAAAGATGCTCGACCTTTCCGACAGCCACAGAGAAGATTGAATCCCCACCCCAGGGATATTGTTAAAGAAGAATTACAAAATCTTTTGGACGTAGATTTTATATATCCTATCTCAGATAGTCGGTGGGTTTCCCCATTAGTGATCGTCCCCAAGAAAAATGGGAAATGGAGAATCTGTGTCGACTACAGGGGACTTAACAAAGCCACTCAAAAGGACCACTTCCCCCTAGCTTTCATCGATCAGGTCCTGGATACTTTAGCAGGGAAGAAATGTTTTTCTTTCCTAGATTATTTTAGTGGCTACAATTAGAACTAGATTTCCCCAAAAGATCAAGATAAAACTACATTCACATGCCCCTGGGGTACCTTTGCATACAGAGTATTTCCCTTTGGACTATGTAATGCTCCAGCCACATTCCAAAGGGCCATATTGAGCATATTCACTGATCTGATCAGTGAAGGGCTTGAAATTTACATGGATGATTTCACTCCTTATGGCGACGACTTTGATCAAGCGCTGAATAATCTGGAAAAGGTACTAGAACGGTGCATTGCTACCAGGTTATGTTTAAGCCACAAAAAATGTCACATGATGATGATGGAAGGTGTGGTACTAGGGAATTATATTTCTGCAGATGGAATTAGAGTAGATTCAACAAAAATAGAGGTAATCCTTAATCTACCTACACCATGCACACAAACTGAGGTATGTAGTTTCCTTGGTGCTTCAAGATACTGTCAAAGATTTATGGAAACTTTTGTAAGAACCGTTGCACCTTTACATGCTTTGGCTGTTAATGTGGAGTTTCAGTGGTCTGACAAGTTGTATGTGGCATTTGCAGGACTCAAGAAGTTGATCTCGATAGCACCGGTGTTGAGGGGACCAAATTGGAAAATACAATTTCACATCTCCACCGACGCATCAGATATTGCCATAGGCGTTGTCCTTGGATAGGAAGAAGACAAGAAACCCTACGCTATTTATTTTATTAGCAAGAATCTTTCTCTAGGTGAATTTAATTATACAATAATAGAAAAATAATTTTTAGCTGTTATGCATGCCATCAATAAATTTTGTCATTATATAGCAGGCTATACAGTTATTCTGTATATTGATCATTATGCTATTAAATATCTAGCTAATAAACCAATTATTAATGGACGAGTCACTTGGTGGTTATTACTATTGCAGGAATTTGACATCACCATCAAAGATTGACCCAAGAGAGAAAATCTTGTTGCTGACTTCCTGTCCCGCATACCTAAAACAGATGACTCCTTGATAGTTGAAGATCAATTTCCAGATGAGCATTTGTTTGTTGTTACCAAAAATCCACCTTGGTACGTTGATGTGACAAATTATCTCGCAGCGGGGAAATTATCGGCACATCTATCATCAAGGGAAAGAAAATTGATTGTCCAGTGTAGTGCACGATTCACTTGGATCGGTGGATATCTCTTCCACACAGGAGTTGATCTCCAGATCTGCATATGCGTACAAGATGAAGAAATCTAGGACATACTAAAGGAAGGACATGACGAGCCCTGTGGTGGGCATTTTGCAGACTGTGGGACTGGACACAAAATTTTACAGATGGGCTACTATTGGCCCTCAATATTCATAGATGTGAGGAAATACGTCCAGACCTGCGACAGTTGTCAGTGGATGGGAAAACTAGGTCAGGATGATGAAATTCCCTTGAAAGAACAAGTAGTCATAGAACCATTTGAGATATGGGTACTAGACTTCGTTGGCCCCTTCAATCCGAAGTCAAATCAAAAGGCCTATATTCTAGTTGCAACGGACTAAATGACCAAATGGGTAGAGGAAAATGCCTTACCAAATGCAACAGAAGAAGTAGTCATCAAATTTATTTTCAAATTATTTGTACACTATGGACTACTTAGGGAAGTAATCATTGATGGGGGTTCACAATTCATAGCTCATAGAATCACCACCACCCTGAACAATTATAATATTAAGCACAGATTTACTTCTCCATACCACCCATAGGCAAACGGGCAAGTAGAAAGCACCAATAAGGTCCTAGAGGCAATCCTAACAAAGACTGTCTCAACAAACCGACATAATTAGGCTATTGAGCTCCCATATGCCTTATGGGCTTATCACACAACATGGCATAACACCATTGGCTACTCTCCTTATCACCTAGTATATAGTAAAGAACCCATCTTCCCAATCGAATTTGAATCTATCAAGACCCTAAGGATGGCCCAGGAAATTGGACTGGATCTTACAGAAGCACATAAGAAACGCCTTCAGTGACTCAACGAGTTGGATGAAGAACGCATGTTTTCTTTGGAGCGCACAACTATTATTTAGCAACAGAGAGTGACCTGGCACGACAAACATATCAAGAAGAAATCATTCAAGAAAGGTGATTGGGCGTTTCTCTATGATTCCAGATTTTAGGATTTTCCTGGAAAATTACAGACACAGTGGCTAGGACCATATGAAATTAATGAAGTCCATGATAATGTCACGGTCACTTTAAGTACCATCAATGGATCTAGATCTCCATTTCTGGTCAATGGACACCGGCTATGACTATACCATCAACCGCCTTCAAAAGAATCTTTCTACCAGGAAGTAAGTAAGGACCCTATTGTTCAGATTTTGGTTGCATGGGAAGGTAACCCAGCCACTCCAACTCCATAAATGATGAATTTTGTTGACATTGTACATACTGTATATAGTTTTTTTTTGTAGATCTAATTGAGTTGTTAGTTTTTCTTTTTTTTTAGTTTTATGAAAGTCACTTGGGAAAATAAGAACTAGGGAAGATGATTGTAATGAACACAATTAGCACTCTTTTCTATTCCGTACTCTTGCTTTATCTTGTCACACAGACCCTTTCTTTCATAGAAAAATATATATGTCATGTTCCGCAGCAGTGATCAGACAACTATAATGAACTTATGACATTAACAGACCATCCAATACTTGATTATGAAATAAACTGACCCATCACAATTGAATGAATTTAGTTGATGACTAATCATCCTTAGATTCAACAAAAATATATTTCCATGGGAGGTTTCCAAAATTACCTAATCAGATGGCTAAAAATTTAATAGACGTCGTTCCTCTATTGCGATTGTTGTTCCTTTGAGTATCGTTGTTGTTTATTTGAACGGAACAATTGTCGTTCCCTTCACGCAATTGTTGTTCCTTTGAGTATCGTTGTTGTTAATTTGAACGGAGAAACTGTCGTTCCCTTCCTCGCAGTTGTTGTTCCTTCATCTTGGGTCCCACTGTGCATTCCAAAAAGGAACAACTATTGTTCCTTCTGTGTTTCTCCTTGTTGTCGTTCCTTTCCTTCATGTTGATTAAAACGTTAGTCATTCCTTTGGGGTACGAATTTCACTAAGTAATTTTCACCAGCATTATTTCTAATTATCATCGCAACGATCTGTCATTATTTTGTGGACTATCTCTCATACCTTATCAAACTTTTTTTGGATTAATTTCTTCGAAATATCTTAAATCTTGTTCATAATCTGTAACCACCATAATTTGTTTCTTTTCCCTATACACATACAAATATACTTGAATGATAATTTTCCTTCATATTATAATAAGGAGTCTTAAGAACACTTTTACTTGGATTCCTTACACTTATTTACACCATCCCTTACTCTTAAGGAGTAGATGAGCCTCCCTTAATAGAGCCCCCCACAAAAAAAGAATGATGACAAAAGAAAAAATATAAAAACAAATAAATAAAAGTCATAAACTTCTCCCACAAAGAATATGGGTCTCATCATGAGCCAACCTACCGCGATCATAGGATAATAACGTAAGTGACATTCCCACTATGGCTACCACACCAGGGCAATGGCCTTTGACATTTTTCCGTCAAAGGACAAGGGGTCTCATCACGAGTTGGCTTGTTCACTTAAGTTACAATCTAGTGAGTGGCATTATCATCATCTGGCTACCAAACCAGGATAGTGGTCTTTTTGGGAAAAGAAGATTCAAATATTTATTAAGGATACAGGATCATCTATGGGTTAAAAGGCAACCCTATCGAGGCTATGGACGCCTGCTCGTAGCAGTGGCTTTTCCTGTGGTATGGAAGTTTACCTTAAAAACACCAAGTTTATGTGCATCTCTAGATTTCCTTTACTCAATAACAAGTCTATCATTTCAGTTATATTCAATAACTCGGGAAAAGTAACAACATTATGATATGTGGAATATTTTTAAATGAACAGACTTAATTTATTCATCTTATTTTTCCTTAAAACATTTTGAGTATAGGTACAGAAAATTCGAATTTCCCACGAAAGAGGAATGTCGTTTATGATTACCATTAAATATGCTTTTTGAAAATTATACATGATTGGTCCCTACTGGCGCCGGCAACATAATTATTACCTCTCACCAGAAATACCTACACTCATTACATTCGCCTACGCTGACGGTCGAGGTCGACCTCTACATTAATGAGGGGAGTGGATGCTCGGCACGTTTTCTGATAAGATCATAATGATTGTAATAAATGGAAAACCCACATTTTTATACACTTGCTATTTTCTGATATTTTCTATTTTTGGTAATATTTCCTCCAAGCTGGTCTAACCAAGTCTGCAACCAGGAATGATAGTCATTCTCATTTTCTCACAAAAAGATGGGTGGACAAAGTGTGCGCAGGGAGCCAACATTACTACAGGTAACTGAGCAGGCAAGAGAAATCCTACACCGTCTGGGGTGGACAGAGTACTTCAACTAGTTGCAAGGATATGATATGAACATCACACTTGAATTCTTTTAGAACCTGTAGGGAGAAATCTCCATGGTTCAAGAAATACAAAATCCAATTACTCCGAAAATCGTAGCAGAGGTTATAGGTCTCCCTGAGACAGGCATTCAATGGACAGGAAGATATACAACGCTCAAAAAACTATAGAATCCTTCGTAGAACCTAGAGAAGAACTGGATAAAAAGGGAAAGGGACTTAACCCCAGCACTCTCAACGAACCATGGAAATAACTGGCAGGGGTAATTTAGAGGTACATCACCTGTGATGCACGATACAATGTAATTTGACCATGCCACCTCAAACTACTAGCGGCACTCAAACAACGATTAGTAATCAATATACCATTTTTTCTAAATTCCATGTTACATGAGGTTGCCATAAGAACACAGAAGGCCAAGGATCTTGTTAATATCATCAGCCACCATGGATTAGTTAAATTGATAGTAAATAAGGCCCTGAGTCAAACTCAATTAACTTGGGGTGATCTTATCGAGGCCAATAGACCTCTACAACTGGAACAACCTGAATTATATCATGAAGACCCACCACAGGAAATTGAAGAGAGACAGGAAGAGGAGGCTACTTCCCAGATAGAAGTTCCACCTCCTTGACCCAAAGTCAAGGCAGACCCCATCCAAATTACAGAGACTCATACCTCACAAGCAGATGCATTAACGAAAAAGAGAAAAAGAGAAACAATTGCTCCTAAAGCCCCCATCTAGAGGAAAATGAGAAGCAGACGGACAAGACACCCTAAAGAAATTCAGGAAATGATCAAACAAATTCAAGAAATGACTGAAGAAATTCAAGACACAATGAAACATCCTGAAGAAATTTAGGACATTACAGAGCAGTCCTTAGAGGAAACTGTTTAGGAAGTTGAGCAGGCAGAACAAGCCTCACAAGGGAATAGTCAGGAAGACACCCAACCAACATTGGGGCACCTGACAAAACAATTTTTTAAAAGCTATGAGGTAGAAATAGCCCAGGTTTTAGGGAGCTTAGGGACCTCAATTGACAGAGACACAAATAAACCAGAAGAATACCAAGAACGAGCCTCTTCTTCAAAACCTGTTGAATACTTTATTGATATTGAAATGTCATTCACAGAGGACGCAGCACAGGAAGAACCTCATCCTGACGTAAGAATCCCTCTTGAATATACAGAGAACTTGGAAGGAACATAGGAACAACCACCTGCTGACCAGAATGAAGAAGACCTTGAGACCCCTCATAAACAGAAATCAGGCAAAAGCCATAGGAGAATTAGAAAGCTAAAAAAGGAAAACAAGTTGTTGAAGAGAAGAGCTAAAAATATTGATGTATTAAAGAAAAAATTTGGCACACTCAGGGAAATTATTAAAGAATT
This sequence comes from Picea sitchensis, assembly GCA_010110895.2. Taxonomy (NCBI): domain Eukaryota; kingdom Viridiplantae; phylum Streptophyta; class Pinopsida; order Pinales; family Pinaceae; genus Picea; species Picea sitchensis. The sequence continues at coordinate 2,192 of SNQJ01S0187915.1, read as the reverse complement.
AAGAAAGCATCCAGAACAACTGGACAAGGCCCATAAAATAAAGAAAAACAAAAGGCCCAGAGTGCAGGGAAGAAACCCTCTTCCTAAAAGAGCAGTCATTACAAACTCTGTGGGGACATAGACAGACCCTGAAGGAATAATAACAGAGGATGTAGTAGCTTAGAATGAGGAAGTAATTCCTTTAGAAACAATTGATGTTGAAGTGTAGAAAAATACCCCATCCCCAGAGGAAACAACTCAGCCCCTTGAGTAGGATGCTACCATTAGGATATTGGAGGAAGAATTGATGCAGTTCCAGCAAAGCCTGATACAAAATAGAAATGAAATAATGACTATGACAAAGCATAAAGCATCTCAGTGTCAGGAACATAGTGGCATCATTGATAGACTGGAAGCAAAGATGATTCAATCCCAACAAGCATTAACTCAATCCAGAGATGAGATGGGCGCTATGGAAAAATATCAAGCATCCCAGTCTCAGAAAAAAAAGTGTCATCATTGATAAGCTAAAAGTAGAGATGGTACAGGCCCAACAAGCACTAAATCAACCCAGGGATGAGATGGTTACTATGACCGAACATCAAAGAATTATTAAACAATTAAGATATATGGAGGAAATAGAGCATGAGACTTATGCTAAGTTAACCAGAGCTCAGGAAAAGACAAAGAAAATACAAAACCAATTTGAAAAAGCTTTGGAGCAAATCAAAGAGATTTGTGATGTTTACTCTGATGCAATCAATTGCAGAGCTCCTGCTACCAATTATACCTTATTCTTGCTGGAACGTTACCTGTTGTTAAGGGTGAAATCCATCAGAGAAGGTAAACCAATTACATTTACCACTGTCCCTGAGTTCATTTCGTGTTTTAGAGAGCAGGAAGAGAAGGTACAATACTTTCAGTGTGAATTATACTTCCATAACTTCATTTTGGAAGATGACAGAAAAGATAACCCTGGTCCCTTTATTGGGGACGTACAGTTTCAGGAATTCCTGTCCTTCACTAAGAACCAAGTTAGATGGGGAAAAGCTCACAAGAATTTTATAAAGAGAGAAACTAGGCTAGATCTCTGCTTTAGAGGGGAGCCTCCAAAATCTTTCCCAGCCATTATGCGACATAGAACCTTCATGAAAAGGGAGGGGGTCATGGAATCTTTATCCCCTATCCATCGACATGTTATACGTTCAGGCATCATATATTTTAGAGAACTCAAAGAAGAAGCTCGTGCTGCTTCCAAGTGGAGATGGGATGCATCCTCCAATGAAGTCAAAAGTAGGGAACCCTTTGGCTTTAGGAATTTCTTTGCAGCTACCTATAGAGTGGAAAGGTATTCCAGAATGCTCCAGGAGGAAGGACCTGCTTGGATTGGGTGTAGATATAATGCCCCTATCATTTGGTTTCCTCCATAAAGTGACTAGAAAGATTATCAAATTAATAAGAAGAGGGAGGACGCTGCTTTTGGAGAGCTCAAAAGAAATAACGGGTTCAGGAGACCTGGTGAACCAACCTTTCCTCCTTACAACATCACTTCTTTACATGTAAGATCTCATCTTGCATGAGGAAATGCAAGAAGGTAAGATGGGGGGTATGTTGGGTTATGAAAAAGGTACAAATATCCTCCTTATTCCCACAGTTCATGATACAATCTTGATTGACTTTTCTGTTAATTAGGGATAAATAGGATAGAAAATGATTAATATGTCTTCTAGTGATATTATTGAAGTTATATTAAATAGATTATAAAATACAATTGGAATTGTTTGATTTTGTTACAGGAATGGACAAACATTGTCAAACCCGAGATAGCAAAGGAGATCTTGAAGATGAGTAAGCTATTGGAGGTTGAGGACTTTTGGCGCAAAGAATTTTTGAAGATGATTGATTTTCTATCTTGTAACTTTATAATAGTAAAGCAACCCTAAGGATCTCTCGATCCTCAGGATGGCTTAATTTACCCATATTATTGTAATATATAGAGGGTAATAGATATTGAAAGGATAAGGGAAGAATTGCATCCAAGTATTCAAACTTAGAATCGCTTTGTGCAAGCATTTTTTGTAAATTGTAACACCCTGTTTCCCCCAGATTGTAAATATAACTGAAACTGGCCAAGGACTATGGCAAAACTCATAAGTAGGAATATGTGATGTAAATGGACCTGCAGGAAGAGGTCAATGAATGTAAATGATAGA
>SNQJ01S0187913.1:0-15400 GCA_010110895.2 Picea sitchensis | reverse complement strand
GAGATGACACCTGTCACTCATGAATATCGTTCCTTTCCATTTGGAAGTCATTCCCTCTTCCCAAAGGAACTTAGGACATAATCATATCCTTCTATCAACATTTAGAATAATAGTAAATTATTATTAGACTTAAGCTCTTAAGATTAGTCCCTATTTCCATCTTCTCATCCCCATCTCCCTTACTCAACCTAGTGGAGGTTAGTCTCCCATACTCTTTCTTTGTGGTCGGTCTACATGCAATGTTGTTTTTATATTAATAATATGAATATTTACATGTACAAAATAGGCTCCTGGCCTTTAACACCTAGGCTCAACAACCTAATAAACACTTAACCATATTAGCTTATAATTTCTTGGCTCACCAGCCTACAAAACATGTTACAATTCATAAATCCAACTAGGGCTTGTCCTTGGGGATATTACAACCCCTTCCCCTTATATTTTCACTATCCTTAGTGCAACGTATTTACACAGCATCAACAAGATTTTCAAAATATTAAAAAAGATGTGGGTATTCTTCCCGCATAGCATCCTCGTGTGCCCATGTCGTGTCCTCAGTACCGTACCAGGTCCACTGGACCTTTACAAGCCCTATGGCTAGATTCCAGTGCTACTTTCTCTTCCAGTCCAATATGTGCACTGGATGCACCTACAAGGCGTCATTTTCCTCCACTTGAATCACATTCCAATCAATTACATGATTAGGATCAGGTATATACTTCTTGAGAAATGAAACATGAAATACATTATGAACATTCATGGATGCAGGCAATGAAAGCATATAAGCAACTAGTCCAATCCTTTCTATGATTTCAAATGGTACACAATATATGGCTGCCAACTTGGGATAGCTTCCCAACTTCAAGGGACTTCTGTTGGATTTTACTTTCAAGAAAAAATGATCACCCACTTTAAAATCCTTATGGGTTCTGTTCTTATGAGCATAAATTTTCTGCCTTCCTTGGGAATCCTTCAAATTGTTCTTATCTTCATCATTTTCTCTTCCATTTCCTTGAGAAACTCTGGCCTAATTATTTCTCTATCAGCTGGGTTGTCCCAACTTATTGGTGTGTTTCACTTTCTTCCATAAAGTGCTTCAAATGGGCTCATCTTCAGTGATGCTTGATACCCAATTCTTCAAGAAAAATATACTAAGTGTAGATAATCCTCCCATTTATATGGTTTGTCCATCACATACATCCTTATCATGTCTTTCATCACTTGGATCACCCTTTCTATTTTCCCATCAGACTCAGGATGATAGGTTATGTTGAAGTTCAGGTTCGTTCTGAACACCTTGAATAACCCTCTCCAAAAATTTGAGGTAAATTTTGGGTCTCTGTCAGAAAAAATTGTCTTGGGTATGATATGAAATCATGCTACTTCCATCATATAGATATCAACAACATTAGTTTCTTTGTGATTATTCTTCAATGGAATGAAATGGGCATATTTAGTAAATCATGTTGATTTCATCATGTTGCTTTCTTGTTCTTGGAAATCCTGTGATGAAATCCATTGTCACCACTTACCACTTCCACTCAGGAATGGGAAATGGATGCAGTAATCTAGCTAGGTGTCTATGCTTAGCCTTGACCCTTTGACATTCTAATCATTTAGCTATGTATTCAACAATCTCCTTCCTCATGCATGGCCAATAATATTGTCTCTTGATTGTTGAAAATGCTTTCGGATATTCTGGGTGTCCTGCATAAGGCACATTATGCATCTCTTTTAAAATCACACTCCTCAATTATGGAGAATTGGCTACATAGGCTTTGTTTCTGTACTGAATAATTCCATCAATTCCCAATTCATAATCCTCAACCTTTTGTTGCATTTTACCTTGCTGCAATTTTGTTACCAATTCCATGTACTACAAATTTGAATTTGCAACTTCAGAAATTCAACCTTTAAGATCCATATGATACATGCTAATGGTTGTAGCATGCAGTTCATGCACTCTCCTACTGATTGTGTCAACCACTTTTTTCTCCTTTCCTTTGATGTGCTTGATATCAAAGTCATACTCCTGGAGGAATTCAAACCATCTATTCTGCCTAGCATTCAAGGTAGGCTAATCAAACAAATATTTCAGACCATTATGGTATGTCCACTTCTTCAAAGTGTTCACTATGGATGCCAATTCCAAATCATGAGTGGCATAGAACCTTTCATGCTCTTTCAACTTCCTTGATTCATAACATACAAAAAACTCATTTTGACTGAGGACTCCATCCAGTCCTTCTTTACATGCATCTGTGCATACAATGAAGTCTTCATTCGGATCCGCGATCTTCAAAATTGGAGCACTAGTTAACAATTGCTTCAATTATTGGAAACTATTTTCAAATTCTTCTGTCCATTGAAATTTCTTCCCCTTCCTTTGCAAGGAAGTGATGGGGTTATTTATTCTCGAAAACCCTGCAATGAACCTTCGTTAGTAACCAGATAGACCCATGAAGGATATGAATTCCATCACATTCTTAGATTTTTTCCACCCTTTAATGGCCTCAATATTTCCATGGTCCACTGTTATCCCTTATTCAAATATGATATTCCCCAAATAGTGAATTATGTTAGAATAAAACAAGCACTTGCTCAATTTCGCATATAGTTGATGCTCCCCTAGCACTTGCAACACCATCCTCAAATGATTCTCATGCTCTTCCTTTGAATTGGAATATACAAGGATGTCATCCGAAAAGACAATGACAAACTTGTCTAAATATTCCCGGAAAACACCATTCATTAAGCACATAAAAACAACTGGTGCATTTGACAACCCATATGGCACCACTGTGAACTCATAATTACCATACCTTGTCTTGAAGGCGATATTGTTGATATCTTCCTCTTTAATCCTTACTTGATGATATCCTAACTTGATATCTATCTTATAAAATATCTTTTCATCCTTCAATAGATCAAAGAGATCACCAATCCTTGGCAAAGGATACTTGTTCTTTATAGTCAGTTTATTCAACTGTTTGAAATAAATGCACATTCTCAATGTCCCATGTTTCTTCATCACAAACAAGACTGGGGCACCCCAAGGTGACACACTTGGGCATATATACCCCTTCTTCAAAATTTCTTCAAGCTACATTTGCAAATCCTTCAATTCGGGTGTGCTCATTCTGTAGCAAGTCTTCGACATTGGAGCTGCTCCAGGCATTAAATTTATAGAGAAATCAATATCTCTCTTTGGAGGTAGTCTTGGTACCTCCTTGAAAATATCCTCAAATTATTCCAAAACTACATGATCCAGATTTGGCACCTTATCCTTAGATGCTACCTCCATATGTGTTGCAAACATTTGACAACCTTAACTGTAGCACTTCTTCAACTGCATTGGTGAGATTTCCTGGACAATAACTACCTTGGGAATTCCTTGGACTGTTCTTTTATTTCCTTCCTCATATAGGAAAGTGAATGCATTGTCACGATAGTCTACTATGGCATGGTGTTCATCCAACCAATCCATACCAATCAGGTATTCATATGATCCCAAAGGCAATATGTTCAAATCTTCCTTGGTAATCAGTCCATTCATGCCCACTGGACATGATTTAACCAACTCAACAACCTTTCTCTTGGCTCATGTAGCTAGCTGCACCAACCAATATTTCACATGCTTTCTTCCTGGAAATTGCATATTTTCCACTACCTTGGGATCTATATAATTATGACTAGCCCCTAAATCAATTAAAATAGTAAATGCATGGTTATTGATCATACCTTCAACTTCAATCATATGTGATTCAAACTCATCTTGCTTATTGTCTAGAGCTCCATAGATCCTTGGTATTCTATTGTCCATGTCCTCCACTGTTTCTTCTTGATGAACATTGTAGACAAATCTCACTTTGTCACTTCTGTGAGGGAAATATCTATACTTGAGATCCCCTTTACAACCCCAAAATTTCATAGGTCGTTGTCTTGGCCTTTGTCCACCTACTTCAGCCATCATGGGCTCTCTAAACACTGGTTGTATTTGAGGATTATTCCTGAAAATGATGGCTTTTTCCCCTTCTGCCTATGTTCCCTCTTAATATTCTTCTTGTCTTCCCAAGCTCTTTGGAAAGTAGGCTTTCCTTTATGATGGTCATATAAGCATTTCACTCTCCTTATGGTTTCTTCCATAGTTTAAGGATCATCATATTGGATCTTGTCACTAAGGAAAGATGGCAGTCCACTCAAATATCTTTGGATTTTCACAGTCTCATCTTTGACGAAAGGTACATACTTTAACAACTCTAGGAATATTCTTTTATATTCATCTATAGTCATGATGCCCAATTTGAGTTCAAAGAACTCTTTCATCTTTCTATCATAGTATCTCTTAGTTAAGTATTTATTTTCAAAGTGTTTCTTGAATTCCCTCCAGGTAACATTCTTCTCTTTGATATGTTGTACTTGCACAAGCTAGTCCCACCACATGGATGCTTTTCTTTTCAGTTGATACATCACGATTCTTCCTTCTGCATGAGAGGAGTAATTCTGCAGTTCGAAATAGTTCCTCATGCCATGAGGCCATGTATTAGCATCTTCCTCCTTCTGGTGCTCTCCATCAAATGTAGGAGGTTTAATATTGTTCATTTCACCCTTTAGTTCATCCACTACAAATCTCCTATGATTTTTGGTAGGAGATGGACTTGAACTACTGTGTGCCCTTCTCTTTTAGTTCCCTTGGGAGTGATGATGGTGTCTACCAACACTCCTTAATTTTCTCTTCTCATTAGGGGACCTGTAAATTCCTGATTTATTGGAGTCACTCTCCTTATCCAATTTATTTTCTATTCTTTCTAGGCTCTACATCAACTTTATGTTGAATTCTCCCTGTTGTTCCCTAGATTTCATGAGCTTTATGTTATCTTCTCAGTGAGTCTGGACATCTTTCTACAAATTTTCAATGATTTTCATCATGTTTCCTTCCTTATCTATCTATTCTTCATTCCCATTGGAGTTCGATCCTTCAACTCCTATATGAACATCCATTCCTCTAACTTCATTTTTTGAACTGTAAGAACCTTATTCCTTCCCCATTTCTTTGCACTAAGAGACAATTCGGTTTGGTTCTAACAATCGTTAACTATGCAAAATGTGAATTCAACCAATTGTTTTCACACTATCAAACTTTAATAATTTTCCAAAATAAACCAATTTGATCCAACAAAACAATATTAGATTCCATTTTCTGCAAGTCTTGGTTGGTCAATAACCCATCAACTTCAATCTCTAAGCCCAGTTTTATTATGCAACAAATTTCAGGCGCTAACCCCTTTTCTTTAGCCCTTGGTTCTCATGTGACCATAGTTGTAACCCAACGCATATGATTTGGGTGCTTATCCAGATATCTAAAAATTAGGGCTACGGGCTTTGGAGGTTTCCATTTATCCACACATCCCAAAATCACAGAACAATGAATTGTGGAATGTGTGAAGAATGACAAATATACGGTCCACCTTCCTGCATCCACCATTTCTTCCGGAGTATCAAGTCTCTGAAATTCATGACATGGTGCCACATGTCCACTGGGGCACATGGTTTACATGCTCAAACTAATAAATGCCAAAAACATCAAATCAACTTTAGTACTTTTCAAATTGCGGGAAAATGGGTTAGTGGTTTTGGATTAACCTGCCAATCATTCCACAATTTTCCCCACGTTGACACATACCCCTTCTAGGAAACTATGGTTTGGATTACGGGAACACCTTGTAGAATTATCTGTCATGCAACTTCGATCTCCGGAATGCCTCTTGGCCCTTGATATCGATAGATCATGACCAAAGTTAATGCAGACCCGAGCCAGGTAACTTCTTTGTCATGCTTAACGACCTTGTGCCAGCACCAGGAGTGCCACTTGGTAGGACACACGAAGATGACATGCGATCCAATCAGGTGGGTGACATATGCCATGTCCTCACTACATTTTCATCTTAGCAGGGTTCTTAACTCACTGACCCATGACACACATACCATGTGTCCACATCCTTTCTGGTGATGTCAGCAGGCCACATCACTTCGAGACTTCAGGCTTCGGGAGATTTCACCTTTTCACACCTCGTTTCTCCCAAACGTCGAACTCCCGAATAGGTCGATATTCTGACACGTGTCTCTTGCGACGAACAATCTAGATTAACTCCAGAATTTGAGACTTTGGGAGTTTGTGCATCAACACACTTTGTTTCTCCCAAATGGCGTATTCCTAAACAAGTTAACTTCCCAACACGTGTTCCCTTCTTGGATCGACGGGCCGGAAATACATGAAGTTTTCTATGTCCTCTCTACACATGGCCAAGAGTTGTGACCTCGACTTAACCTTTGGGTGCTTATCTCACTTTGAAATATCGACAATCGTGTTTTAATGAACCTTGAACATCAATGGCGAGGAGTGACTGGAGGAATTCAACTTGCTCATGCTTTAATTTCCTTCCTGATCTCTGCAATGTGAAGATGCTCTTCTGTAGTGGGATCGATATCCACTGTTGATCTCTTGATCGATCAGTATCAACGATCCATAGGGATTGTGAGGTCTTGACTTAATCTCTCTTTAATTTCCTTCCAGATCTCCACAATCTCTCCCCACTATCGATCTCCCCTCAATGAGATCTGACGGTCGTGAATTAATATTCGCTTGATCTGAAGGCTCAAATTCAAACCTTATGGTTCCAAACCCACTAGTTACTGTAGATTCTTTTCTGTGCTATCTTTCTTGAATCGTTATACCTCTTGAGCTTCCAAACATGGCCCAGGTGCTTTCTTGGCACTCTAGAATTCTCTAAAATTCAAATTTTGTCCTTCTCAGCAACAATTTTCTCTGAGATTTTGATTCCATAACCACTTATACGGCCTAATTCAGTCTCAATGTCGAAAACCAGGCTCTAAACTTCAATTTTGTCTATTTCGACAACAATTCTTTTCTGAAACTTTTGCTTCAACTTCCACTAACATGGCCCATCCAGGCTCATTATTGAAACGATGGATTTGATACAAATTTGTAATGTCCCCAACCACCAATAGGTTGGGAAACATCACTTCAGAACATCCCTCTTAGCTTTGATACCAATTTGTAACGTCCTCAACCATCAACAGTCTAGACAACGCCACTTCAGAATGTCTCTCTTAGCTATGATACCAATTTGTAACATCCCGTAGCCACCAACAAGCCAAGTGACATCACTTCAGAATGTCTCTCTTAGCTCGGACACCAATTTCTGATGTCCCCAACCACCAATAGGTCAGGCAACGTCACTTTGAAATTTCAATGTAGTACCTATTTGTGGCATCCCCGACCACCGAGGTCGGGCCATGTAAAACCAACAACAAACCGTTAATCTTTGATAGCAGGTTAATTGTTCATCCTAGAGTACGTATATATTACATGCATTTCTAATGAAATAAAAGGCAATAAAATATACTACTACCATACTAACTCATGAAAAATTGACCGTAAATCATACATGTAATGAAATCACATGATAGCATTTTAATAATCATAGACATCCACAATAGACATCATTAAACAAATAATTGATACTTATCATTGGATTGTGAAGACCACAGACTATGTGGAGACCTTGCACGAACCTCCCAGCCTTAGAACACACTGCTCATCACTCTCAGTAGTGGGTCACCCCCGAGCTGGGACTAAATTCCACCAGGCTAGGGATTCCTAGGCTTGGAAAGGATAACATGAATTCTGCATAGTTGAATAGGAAGGATTATCACAGGATCCACTTATGCGCTCTGCTCACAAACTGTCATTCCCCACATGATTGTCCCACCCTAGGAGTATACACCTTCACTATCACACAACTCTGTAGCTCTCAGGTCGGACATGAACTCTCATAGATCTGTAGTTGTTACTTGAATCCCTCCAGGAGAATTCACTTCCTCAGCACACTCTCTCACCTGGAGAGAGTTGCTCACAGGCTTCACATGCTGCCTCTTCAATCTATGTCCCTGACAACCCATCTTTTGAAACCACAAGACTAATAACCTGTTTCTTCTATCCAATTCTTAAGACAAACAGGAAAGGGTGAAGGAAACATCAAAAATCGGGTAAGGAAAAACACATCTCATAAAAATACCAGTGCACGCAAGTTACATAGGTTCATGATGGCCACGTGTTCAAAAATGGTAGAAATGGTTGTTTGCATGCTTTCTCAGTGCATGAGTGAACTTGTCAGCATAAAGGTGGTCGACTGGTCAGAGAATGGAGAGAATGGTGAGAGTGTGAGAGCCAATTGTGTGTCCCTGAACCTCTGTGAGTCCACCCCAAAAACAATAATAATTCTCACTTAAAACTGCATGTGCCTGAGCTAACGATGTCGCTCATGAAGCTCATTCCTTTCCATTTGGAAGTCATTCTCTCTTCCCAAAGGAACTTAAGATATAATCATATCCTTCTGTCAACAATTAGAATAATAATAATTTATTCTTGGACTTAAGCTCTTAAGCTTAGTCCCTATTTCCAGCCTCTTAGACCCCTCTCCCTTACCCAGCCTAGTGGAGCTTAGTCCCCCATACTCTTTCTTCATGGTCGGTCTACACACAATGATGTTTTTATATTAATAATAAAAATATTTACATGTACAAAATGTGCTCCTCACATTTAACACCTAGGCTCACTGGACTAATAAACACTTAATCCTATCAGGTTATAATTTCTTGGTTCACTAGCCTACAAAACATGTTACAATTCATGAATCCAACTGGGGCTCGTCCTTAGGGATATTACACTAGATGTATGAAACATGTTGGGAGTATGATACAATGCACTAGCTGGATGAAACATGAGCTTGTACAACTTCTCATTTTGAGTCCCAATCACTTTGGCTAAAGTGATATTGGATCCATTGGGAAATAGGATCACCTGTCCATCATGGAACAACACCTCATTTCCCCTCTCCTCAATAGTAGAAATTGAAATCAAGTTCTTCTTCAAGCCGAGAACATATAGGACATCTCTCAATAAAATGGGAGGTTGAGACTCCCTATCAAATGATATTGTCCCACTACCAACTGCTTTGACCACCAGGTCATCTCCAAGCACTACCTCAAGATCACCAATCTGTGTAAGATATGTCAAATTCTCATGAACACCTGTCATATGGAGGGAGGAACCACTATCAATATACCAAACATTGGAATGTGTGGCTCTAGTGGAAAGACAGACCACTAAAGAAAACTCCTTATTGAACTTAATGGAAAACTCCTCCACCTCTACTGAAGCTGCAATCTGTTTCTTCTTCTTATTAGGACACTTCCCCACATAATGCCCAAACTTGTGACATGAAAAGAACTTGAATTTTCTCATGTCCTTCTTTCCTTCACCCTTTGGCTTATTCCCTGTCTTAGGCCCCTTTTTGAACTTCTTCATTCTATTAGTAGCAAGAGACACATTTTCCTCATCATTACCAGTATATGAACCACAATGCACATACCCTCCTTGGGTTTTCTCCTAAACAAAGTCATCCCAAAGACATTCCCACTTGGAAAGGTTCTCCCTTGCCACAATTCCCTCAAAAAAAAAAACCCATTGTTTGGTCACCCCATTCAATGTTTTCCTCACATGTTCAATGTCAACAATGGCCTCCCCAACAACACTAGGTTCATCTCTTACCTGTGTCAACCTGGTAAGATATGTGACCACATTTTCAACCTTTGTCATTCTAATGCTTTTCAGTTTCTCTCTCAAAACCATATTTTGGTTCTCATTTGTACTTTGATACAAATTCATCAAGGAATCCCACATCTTATAGGAATTTTTATTCCCTATCACATGAGGAATCAAATGGTCCTTGATGGCATCAATGATGATTCTTTTATCCTTGATACTCTTCTTGGTGTAGGCTACCAGAACAATAGCATCTGTAGGTATTGTTATTGGGTTTTCTATGGAGTTCTCAACAATGTCCCATAACTCACTCTCCTACAAAATAAAAATCATTATCTCCTTCCAAGCACCAAAATTTACTACCGCGTCAAGTATGTCCTCAACTCTTAAACCTGTAGCAATTGACCCTTCTCAACTGAAATAAAAAATTTCAAAAATTATGTCCAGTGAAGTAAGTTATGTCCTATTCTCTGTACTTCTGATTTAATTCATCATTTCCCTTCAACTCAGCTTTGATACCATGTAAAATTTTCAGACCACACCCAGTTTCAAGTCTCACTGAGACAACTCATTGTTAAATGCACAAAACCCAGTTTTATGACATCAATAAATTAACTAGCATATAAAAAAATATCATAACTGAAACATGAGGATTCCTAACAACATATAATGCATAAATAAATTTCCAACAACAACACAATAACTCAAAAATAAATGCACAAAGAATTTTTTTAAATGTGACCTTGGAAAAAACCACAAGGGGAAAACCAATGAGAGAGGGTCTTTTTATTATTTCAGAGCTCAAAGAAAAATGTCATTTACAATAGTCATTATCGTCAACAAACAAAACACATACTTCTTTCGAAAACCATGCCAAGTTTCCTCCTCTAAATTCATTCCATAATTTCCTGTAAAAATGCACAAGTAATCTCCTCGAATTTTGTTCCCTTTAGTTGTAGAGTTTCCCTCGAAATTCATGCCAAAAAAACAACCCTAATTTCTATCTCATAAAGTATTGTTTTTCCCCCTAGGAAAGTGTGCCAACTCTCTAGAAAATAAAAAATAGTTTCTTCTTGATTTTTGTTCCATTAAAAAAATAGTACGACCTCGAGAAATCCATATTCTATGGACAAAAACTGTCATGTGCATTTTTCTTGATTTCTGTATTGTATTTTTTGTCTTGGAATATGTGCCACCTTCAGAAAATGTCTTCTCTACTTCAACCCGACCTCACTCTCTGAAACTCTCTCCAAATCACATCAAGAATGAATATGGCGAGCAACTCCCTTACCCTAATTTACTCAATGAGAGGGAAGGTGAAAATTCATCTGGTCCAATGGTTGAAATTAGACAAGATGAGTGGTGGAGAGTAAATCACTTAACTCACCCACTTTCCCTAAGTTCAAAAAGTCACCTTTTAATTTACATCTCATAAATTAAATGACTAGGCTCCACATTAGGAATTTTCCCACCTCCTAGGTGCCTAGTTGATGAGAAACACTTGCCTAGGTGTGTTTTAATTATTTTAACAAATTTGTGGGTAATGGGGTGCAAAAATTTGGTCTATGTAATATGTATTGACTAGAAAAATAAAAATAAATTCAACTCAAGTGTGATTCTTGGCATGTAATATTAGATAATCACCAAATTAAATCAACCAAATAAATAATTTAAATTCAAATATTTCATTATAAAACATTGAAATTTAGACTATGAAAATTAATAAGTTCACACTTAGTGATCGCTAAAAAAAATTCCCTTCCACTTCAAAATAGGTGAATATGATTCCAAATTTTTTTGGTACATTTGAAAATAGGGGAATATGATTTGAAAGTTCTTAATTGTCTACTTGAAAATAAGTGAATATGATTCCATATGCATTATATGGTGTGGTTATTTATACCAAAAAATAATAATAGTGTTTTGAGATAAGGAAATTTTATGGATAATTCTCACCTACACATAAGCAAAACATCCCTTGGATATGTCCTTGATCCAAAAAAAAAGTTGGAATAGACCACAACAAGATTTTCATCGTTTTCCCTAGATCTATCATATTTGTCATAATTATGCTATTGAAGTGGGATGAAAAGGCATACCTTGTTTCTAAAGGTTGTTCTCGCATGTTCATATCTTGTCAATCTCCAAATATCTAGTTGCAACTCCTACAACCTGCTACTTTCACTCAATGAGACAATAGATACCTTTCTTAAACATCTTCAATATTTAAGGAATAAAAATCTTAACTACATCTAGCCTAATCTACTCAAGGAAAGATTAGATCTGTCACATTCAAGTGTCCATTGTCAAAGACATGTGTATTAGAAGTGCAAAACATACTCATCTATATTAATGAATGGATAATAGTACATCAATCATGAAAGCATACCTTGAGTCTTGAAAGAAGTGTGCCTTTGGCCATTTCTCTAGCGCCTCCTTAGCTCTTACACAAGAAATGATGACTTTATATGAAGACTAGTCTCTATAGAAGTGGTTCTCTAATTTTTTTGCAACATGTACCTGCCTCAATTTTTTAATGGAATGCCTTCTTTATATAGATTGGTAGAGGGAGCTAGGGTATGCTTCTAGATCTATAGAACTTAGTGAACCTATACTAGATTGAGATCTCCCAAGCTAATATCATGAGAGAAACAACTCACCTAGAGTTGATCTCCTCGAAACTAACCAAATCTAGAAGGATACACAGGTCATCATGGGTTGCCAGTGGTACATTTAGCAACTGGTCGCAAGATGTGAGGGATTCAACTAACAATCGATCGCGCTCTGTCAAGCAATCAGGGTGTGAATATCCTAAAAAATGATTGAAATCTAGGGAAGAAGAGTGTCTCAGTAATTAAGCATCAATGGGTCCTCCATGAGTCCTTACGGTGGAAAATAAGGTTCTAGCAGGAAAAATGTGAGATATTATAATAATACAAAATATTTCCATACCCTAAAATATTTTTCTAAAATTTATCCTTTGGCTATATTTCACCCCTAAAACATAATACCCTCAATCAACCCAACAACTAATCAATTATAATTTTTTTTATATTTTTTGTGTATAAACTTTGTTTGTATAAAAGATAAATCCAACACTTAAGCTAACATCACCATTGTTATACAGTATTCATAGGAGCAATGACTTGTACAATCATTTTTTTCAACACAAATCTCTAACCCGTCCATCTTTAAATACTCGTAAATAAGTGGTTGTAAGTAATATCATGCTAAACAAGCTTGTATAATGTATGGCTATAGATAATTAATAAACAACTCAAAATAAGTGGTTGTAGCAATGATTTTATTGACAGAAGCTACCACTCAAGAATTGTTCCTTATGCTTTAAAACAACAACTCATTAGCCCATGAAAAACTCATTATCCCACGAATCATTATTTGTGAGGCATCTTTCGAGCACATAAAAAATAATGAAATGTTGTGGGTGTTTTCTAAAATCGGACATTCATGGGCGTTCAAGCTACATGCACTATCCATACATCAAATTGAAAGTATGAGGTAGCCTAGTTGATGCGATATGGAGATGCACACAAATTCTCAAAGACCCTAATGAGTGACCGCAATCAAATAATTATGGAAGGTACCAATTCAATCAGCCAAATGATTGAATTTGAAATGACAATAAATGGTCCAAAGTGAAACATTAACATTAAGCTACATGCACTATCCATACACTATTCATAGGAGCAGTGACTTGTAAAATCATATTTTTTCAGCACAAATCTCTAACCCGTCGACCTTTAAATACTTGTAAATAAGTGGTTGTAAGTAATATCATGGTAAACAAGCTTGTATAATGTATGGGTATAGATAATTAATAAACAACTCAAAAGAAGTGGTTGTAGCAATGATTTTATTGACATAAGCTACCACTCAAGAATTGTTCCTTATGCTTTAAAACAACTCATCATTAGCCCATGAAAAACTAATTATCCCACAAATCATTATTTGTGAAGCATCTTTCGAGCACATCAAAATTAAGGAAATGTTGTGGGTGATTTATAAAATTGGAAATTCATGGGCGTTCAAGCTGCACGCACTATCCATACATCAAATTGAAAGTATGAGGTAGGCTGGTTGATGCGATATGGAGATGCAAAAAAATTCTCAAAGACCCTAGCAAGTGACCCCAATCAAATAATTATGGAAGTTACCAATTCAATCAACCAAATGATTGAATTTGAAATGGCAATAAATTTTCCAAAGTGAAACATTAACAGAGTGACACTCATTGATATAATAGTATTCTTTAGAAATTCATTATAATGGGTGAGCTACGCATGCTCAAAAATATTATGCGTTGTTACACACTAGAAAAAAATATTGCAAATTCCCATGGCACATAGACACTCTTCCTCTTTGTGGAGAAGCTCATTGACTCCTTCGTCCCGTGACTTCTATTTGAGCTCTCATATCTACTATTTCCCTCCAAGGTTTCCAATTCATCTTTGCATCCCCCATTTGATGTCCTTATTCACCACATCCTTCATTTTAAATGGGCTTTCTTCGAAGGTCAACCATCACAATAGTTCACTTCAACATTCAAATAATTGTTGGACATTTTCTCAAATTTTCCAAAAAAATAATTAAATGCTTATTACAACGTTTACTAGATTTTGATGAGGTTCCAATCCACATCATTATTGCTATTACTACAACCTCCAACGTCATATCATCATATATTGTTGTCTAGCCTTTCATGGATTCCCTCTAGCACTAACCACTTCTTGATGTGGCTATATGCTTTACAATGAAATATAAAGTATTGTTTTGTTTCCACTTCCTCTATGTTGCACATGTGAGAGGCCTTGTTGCACCATTCTTCTTTNTTGTCTAGCCTTTCATGGATTCCCTCTAGCACTAACCACTTCTTGATGTGGCTATATGCTTTACAATGAAATATAAAGTATTGTTTTGTTTCCACTTCCTCTATGTTGCACATGTGAGAGGCCTTGTTGCACCATTCTTCTTTGGGTTATTTGCATGTTCTTTTCTCACACCTTAGTCTATGTGATCTTACCCTAAGCTTAGTCATCTTCTTCATTGGATTTCCCAAGTTATTTTTCTTCTCTATTGGACTTTCTTCTAATTTGACTAATCTTCTTTTATTTTCCATTTTTGCCACTCTCTCCTCTAGCCCTTTCCCATCAACCTTAGCTCATAACATATTTTAATTAGTTGAAAAATGAAAAAACCTATTTACATTATTTTTCTAATAAGAACATGTAGTCCTTCATTTTACATCCATCACTCATAATTATGACACTTTAGTGACATTTTGTACTGGAAAATTCTTCTTTGTGAGATATGAATGAATTCACTATCCTCCATCATGCCAAATAATTCAAACCAATAATTCTAAATAGTTCAAACTAGTAAACTTAACTACTTAACTTAAACAAAGACATGGACTAACTACTATGCAACTTACTTTTGTTTGTGCTAAGAGTATCTTCCAAATTTATAGCTCTAAAATGATAAAATTATGTTGTTTTTTTTTATATAATTTTTTATTTAATTTTCTAAATTATACTTAAAGAATTAAGTATATTTATAATTTAATTAAAAATAAAAAAAATATTTCAAAATAAAAAAAATAATAATGATAATAATACCTATAATATAAAAATTATTTAACATTAATATATTTTAATTATAATCCATTAAACATCCATTTATAGTTTGGTTGTTAAATCTCTCCTTATTTACTATTTTGGAAATTAAAATAAATTTTTACAAAGTACTTTTACA
>SNQJ01S0187912.1:0-11553 GCA_010110895.2 Picea sitchensis | reverse complement strand
CAATCCAATGTCCACTGAAACTTCACACCCTTCTTTTGTAAGGAAGTGATTGGGTGTGCAATCTTTGAAAATCCTTCAATAAATCTCTTATAGTATCTTGCAAGGCCCATGAATAATCTGACCTCGGTCACATTCTTTGGTGTTGATCATTCTCTAATGTCTTCTATCTTCTTAGAATCCACTGTTATCCCATCCTTTGAAATGATATGTCCCAAATAATGAATTTGCTTCTGATAAAATGAGCACATGCTCAATTTGGCATACAACTGATGCTCCCTTAATACTTGCAACCTCAAGTGATTCTCATATTCTTCTTCTGACTTGGAATATACAAGGATTTCATCCAAAAATACAATGACAAACTTGTCTAAATATTCTTGGAAAACACGATTCATTAAGCACATGAAAACAACTGGTGCATTTGACAACCCAAATGACACCACTGTGAACTCATACTGACCATACCTTGTCCTGAAGGCGGTCTTGTTGATATATTGTTCTTTAATCCTTACTTGTTGGTATCCTGACCTGAGATATATCTTTGAAAAGATGTTTCCATCCTTCAATTGATCAAAAATATCATCAATCCTTGGCAGAGGATACTTGTTCTTAACAGTCACTTTATTCAACTGTCTGAAATCAATGCACAATCTTAATGTCCCATATTTCTTCTTCACGAACAAGACTGGGGCACCCCAAGGTGACACACTTGGGTGTATATACCCCTTCTTCAGAATTTCTTCAAGCTACATTTGCAACTCCTTCAACTCTGGTGTATTCATTCTGTAAGGAGTCTTTGACACTGGAGTTGCTCCAGGAATTAAATTTATAGAGAAATCAATATCTTTCTTTGGGGGTAGTCCTGATACCTCCTTGAACGCATCTTCAAAATATTCTAGCACTGTATAATCTTCCAAATTTGGCACCTTATCTTTAGGTGTCTCTTCCATATGTGTTGCAAATATTTGACACCCTTTTCTGTAACATTTCTTCAACCGCAATACTAAAATTTATCTGATGGTTACTACCCTGGGAATTCCCTGTGCTTTCCTTAGAATCTCTTCCTCATACAAGAAAGTAAATTCCTTGTTATGACAGTCCAGGATAGCATGATGTTGAAACAACCAATCCATCCCAATTAGGAAGTCATAAGAACCTAAAGGCAAGATGTTAAAATATGCCCTGGTGTTCAGTCCATTCATGTCCATAAGACATGACTTAACCATTTCATTAAATTTTCTTTTGGCTACGGTAGCCAGCTGCACCAACCAAGATTTTTCATGCTTGCTTCTTGGAAAATGCAAACTTTCCACCATCTTAGGATCTATATAACTATGACTAGCTCCTGAATCAATTAAAATGGAAATGGTTTGGTTGTTGATCATACCTTATACTTCAATCATATGAGACTGATACTTTGATTTCTTATTGTCTAGGGCTGCATAGATCCTTGGTAAATTTCTACCCATGTCCTCCACTGTTTCCGCTTGCTATAAATTGTGAACAGTCCTCACTTTTTCACCTATGTGAGGACAATCTCTGAACAAATGATCTCCTTTACAACCCCAACATTGAATAGGTGACTTCCTTAGCCTTTGACCTCCTACCTCAATTGTCCTGGGTTCTCTAGAAGTTGATTGTCCCTGAGTATTATTTCTGAAGAATGGTGGCTTAGTTTCCTTCTTCCTCTGATCCATATTGAATTTATTTTTCTCTTCCCAAACTTTTTGGAAAGTTGGCCTTGTTTTTTGTTGATCATATAGGTATTTATCTCTCCATATGGTCTCCTCCAATGTCTTGGGATCATCATACTATATTTTGTCATTGGTGAATGATGGAAATCCACTCAAATACCTCTGAATATTAACTGTCTCATCCTTGATGAAAGAGACATACTTCAGAAGTTCTAAAAACCTTCTTTCATATTCATCTATTGTCATACTCTCAAGTTTGAGTTCAAAGAACTCTTTCATTTTCTTGTCATAGTTTCTCTTAGTAAAGTATTTCTTCTCAAAATACTTCTTGAATTTCCTCCAAGTAACACTTTTCTCTTTAATGTGTTGCACCTGCAAAAGCTGATCCCACCACATCGATGCCTTTCCCTTGAGTTGATAGATATCAATTCTACCCTCTGCATGAGAAGAATAATTATGCAATTGAAAATACTTTCTCATTCCCAACAACCATGTCTCTTCATCTTCATCCTTCTTGTGCTCACCATCAAATGTAGGAGGTTTGAGTTTGTTCATTTCTCCTCGTAGCTCATCCACCCCAGACCTCTTATGATATCTGATAGGGGATGGACTTGATTTGTTGTATTCTCTCTTATTTCAATACCTCGGGGAGTGATGGTGATGTCTGTTAACACTTCTTGTTCTTCTTTTCTCATCAGGAGACCTATGGCTTCCTGGTTTGCTTGAGCCACTCTCCTTATCCAACTTCTTTTCTATTTTTTTCAAGCTCTGCATTAACTTCATGTTGAATTCATCTTGTTTCTCCTTGGCTCTCATAAGCCTTTAATTATAAACTTTATGGATTTGGACATCCTTCTACAAATTCTTAATGGCCTCTACCATCTTCATGTTTTCATCACTTCCTTCTCCATGTCCATTGGAGTTTGTTCCTTCAATGTCCAAATGGACATACATCCCTCTGATTTCATCTTCCTGGATGTAAGTTACTTGTGCCTATTCCATTACTATGAACTATGTGCTGATCTTAAATTGATCTAGTTGTTGTTAACTCTGCAAAATGCGCAACCAACAAAATTTTGTCAGGTTAACTGTTTCAACAATTTCCTGCAAATATGAACCATTTTGGTTCAATAATATATCATAATCCTTTCTTCTGATTTCCTGAATAATTGAATGCCCAGATCAACTTTTTGGGTGAATATTTATATTCTACTATCTGATACCTTTCCAATGCCTACTCCCATGCTCAATTCCAAGTCTTGAGCATAAAGTTATGGTTATTTAAAAGTTGCCCATTAATTTTTCTGTTCACACTTCAACTTGGTGCAACTTTGCATTGTAATTAAGCATTTTTGCATCTACTCCATGCGATGTGCCATGCACTGCAATTCACTCTATGCTCTGCACCATGCCAAAGTTTAGTACACCCCCACCATGCACCAATACTCTGTGTGCACCATTAACTAAACTGTCGTGCGACAACATATACCCACATTGTGCGCGCACCAACCAAACTCCTCTGGGCTCTGACAATACTGCGCACACCACACACGCCATTATTATGTGTGTGCACATCACGTGCACCCCATTATGCCTATGCACACCGTGCAATGATAAATTTAACATGTGCACCCGTACACTAATGTTTTTCCATGCGATGCCAAATTTTAGCGTGCGCACATGCACGCCAATATTTTTTTCACATAGCACTAAAATTTAGCGTGTGCACTTGCACACCAAAATTTTTCTGCACAGAGCCAAAATTTAGCTTGCACACCATCACGTCAATATTTTTCCGCGCAGATCCATAATTTAGTGCACCCACCTGCGCACATTCATTTTTATGCACATCAATTCCTCGTGAATTTCGCTGCAGAAATTGGGGCTTTTGCTTAAAATTTTCCCAATTTCTACCATAAACACTCTGCAAGTATGAAATTTGTTCAATTTCACCCTGATAACATCAATTCGAACTTTGCAACAACAAATCGTTGTGGGTTGACATTTCTGGAACGATTTTTTCCCAAACTCAATGTACAAATTGAGAATTTTAATTACAAAACTAGCTCCATCTGCCATGGCTTCACTATAACTTCAAATTCGACCAATTCCAGGTTTGAATTTGCTAGAACAGATATTAACTCAATCATATCTTACCACATGGATGAATTTCTCAATTTCCCCATGAATTTAACAACCGAAATTGGGGATTTTTCCCAATTCCGCAAAATTACTGTTACTTTTTACCATGGACGCTCCATGACTTGGAATTTGGCCACTTCAAAATCAATATTCTGTGAAATTTTGCTTCAACTCAACTTGCTTGACCCATCCAAGCTTAGTGTTGAAAATTGAAGCTCTGATACCATATTGTAACGTCCCCAACCACCTAGGCCGGGCCACAATACACGAGAGAACACTTTTGTTCTCTCCGCGGAACATACTGTAACACATCCAACAACCAGTTGATCTATGCCACACAATTTTTTTTGAATTACATTCAATTAAAACATATACACACGGAAATCTTGCGAAACTTTATATTTAATACGTAAACACACAAATACATTTTGTAAATGCACGTATTCATATTGAAACAACCGTAAACTTATACATGCAGCATATATAAACAATACCCATAAATATAAAGACAGTTATAAGCACACATAGGATAAACACGTAAAAAATAATGTAGCATGTAAATTTATCACTCAATTGATACTTATCTTGGTAAGAATGTCACCAACTGTGTGCAGATATTCCACGAACCTCCCATCCTTAGACCACACTGCTCATCACTCTCAGCAGTGGGTCACCCCCGAGTTGGGAATAAAATTCACCTGGGTAAAGGGATTCCTAACCAGGCTAATGGCTCATAGACAACAAGAAAGACTCTACCAAAGGTGCCCACTCAAACTAACATCTTACAGTCCCTCATTCCCCACATGCCTTTCCCACCCCAGGAAGTGTGCCCCTTGTCTTCTCAATAGTCCTTCAGCTGCCCCACTTCCTTTCCGAGCTTCAGCAACAGGCTGGAAAAGAAGTCTCAAAGCCATGTAGCTTCATTTTATCACCTTCAAGAAATCAAATCCCATCAATTATCTCACCTAGAGAGATTGCTTATGAGCCTGACAACTCGCCTCTTCAATATCCCATGGGCCCGACAACCCGCTTCTTCAGTCCATCTCCCTAGATAACGAGCTACACAAACAAATATGGTTCTGGATACAGGTTCAGGTACAGTGATAGGAAGGTACCAAAGATAGCTCACTGAGTGAGTGAGTGATCATTGAACAATGGCTAAATGATGGCAGGAATGATGGAAAAGCTGGGAAAATGAACTAAGTCCAAAATATATGCATGCATGTCCCCAACTTGACACTTGTCATGTTGGGAGCTACTTTGGCCCACTTGTCCTCCATTTCCCTGAGAAAATCTACCCCAACTACTGCTCGATCTACTGGGTTATCCCAGCTTATAGGTGTGTTGCACTTTCTGCCATAAAGTGCCTCAAATGGGCTCATCTTTAGAGATGTTTGGTACCCATTGTTATAAGAAAACTCTACCAAGTGCAGGTAGTCTTCCCATTTTTATGGTTTATCCATCACATACATCCTCAACATATCTTCAATCACTTGATTCACCCTCTCTGTTTGTCCATCTGATTATGGATGATAAGATGTAGTAAAATTCAAATTTGTTCCAAATCCATTAAATTATCCTTTCCAAAATTTTGAGGTAAATTTTGGATCTCTGTCAGACACAATTGTCTTGGGTATGCCATGTAATCAATTAATTTCTCTGATATAAACATCAACAATGTTGGTTGCCTTGTGAGTGAGCTTAACTGGAATAAAATGGGCAACTTTAGTAATCTTATCCACCACTACCATGATAGAATCATGTTGCTTGTTTGTTCTGGGAAGTTTGGTGATGAAATCCATTGTTACAAGTTCCCATTTCCACTCAGGTATGGGTAATGGTTGTATAAAACCAACTGGGTTTCTATGCTCAACGTTTACCTTTTGACATTCCAAACATTTGGAAATAAAATCAACAACCTCTTTCTTCATGCCTAGCCAATACTATTGGCTCTTGACAACTGCAATAGTTTTATGATAACTTGGGTGCCCAGAATAAGGTACATTATGCATTTCCCTCAATATCAGATTTTTCAATTCCTAGGAACTTGGTACATAAAGTCTACCTCTGTACATGTGAATTTCATCATTATCTATCTTGTATTCTTCAATTTTCTTCTGTAAATTACCTTGTAATTTTGCCACTAATTCCTTGTATTAAAAATCTAATTTTCCAGCTTCTAAAATCTGGTTTCAAATCTGATTGGTACATGCTAATGAATGTAGCATGCAATTCATGCACTCTACTGCTGAGTGCATCAACCACTTTGTTCTCTTTCCCCTTGATATGTTTTATATCAAAGTCGTATTCACTTAGAAATTTTAACCATCTTCTTTGCCTAGCATTTAGAGTTTGTTGATCAAATAAATATTTCAAACCATTATGGTCTGTTCTTAGCTCAAACATTTTTCCCATGAGGTAGTGTCTCCATTTCCTCAAGGCATGCACTATGGATTCCAACACCAAATCATGAGTGGTATAGTGTCTTTCATGCTCCTTCAACTTCCTTGATTCATAACATATAACAAACCCATTTTGACTGAGGACTCCACCAAGTCCTTCTTTACATGCATCTGTGCATACAATGAAATATTCATTTGGGTCCACAATCCTTAGTATTGGAACACTTGTTAACAATTGTTTCAAGTGTTGGAAACTCTTTTCACAATCCAATGTCCACTGAAACTTCACACCCTTATTTTGTAAGGAAGTGATTGGGTGTGCAATCATTGAAAATTCTTCAACAAATCTTCTATAGTATCCTGCAAGGCCCATGAATGATCTGACCTCAGTCACATTCTTTGGTGTTGATCATTCTCTATTGGTTTCTATCTTATTAGGATCCATTGTTATGCCATCCTTTGAAATGATATGTCCCAAATAATGAATTTGGTTATGATAAAATGAGCACTTGCTCAATTTGGAATACAACTGATGCTCCCTTAATACTTGCAACACCATCCTCAAGTGATGCTCATGCTCTTCTTCTGACTTGGAATATACAAGGATGTCATCCAAAAAGACAACGAAAAACTTGTCTAAATATTCTCGGAAAACACCATTCATTAAGAACATGAAAACAACCGGTGCATTTGACAAACCAAATGGTATCCTGACCTGAGATCTATCTTTGAAAATATCTTTGCATCCTTCAATTGATCAAAAAGATCATCAATTCTTGGCAGAGGATAATTGTTCTTAACAGTCACTTTATTCAACTGTTTGAAATCAATGCACAATCTTAATGTCCCATCTTTCTTCTTCACGAACAAGACTGGGGCAACCCAAGGTGACACACTTGGGCATTTATACCCCTTCTTCAGAAGTTCTTCAAGATACATTT
Organism: Picea sitchensis; assembly: GCA_010110895.2. NCBI lineage: Eukaryota > Viridiplantae > Streptophyta > Pinopsida > Pinales > Pinaceae > Picea > Picea sitchensis. The sequence continues at coordinate 4,374 of SNQJ01S0187912.1, read as the reverse complement.
GCAACTCCTTCAACTCTGGTGTATTCATTCTGTAAGGAGTCTTTGACACTAGAGCTGCTCCAGGCATTAAATTTATAGAGAAATCAATATCTCTCTTTGGAGGTAGTCCTGGTACCTCCTTGAACACATCTTCAAAATCTTCCAGGACTGCATAATCTTCCAAATTTGTAACCTTATCTTTATGTGTCTCTTCCATATGTGCCGCAAATATTTGACACCCTTTTCTGTAACATTTCTGTAGCTGCAATGCTGAAATTTCTCCGATGGTTACTGCCCTGGGAATTCCCTGCACTTTCCTTAGACTCCCTTCCTCATCCAAGAAAGTAAATGCCTTGTTGTGATAGCCTAGGATAGCATGATGTTGATCCAACCAATCCATCCCAATTAGGAAATCATAAGAACCTAAAGGCAAGATGTTCAAATCTTCCCTAGTGTTCAGTCCATTCATGTCCATATGACATGACTTAACCATTTCATTAAATTTTCTTTTGGCTCCGGTAGCGAGCTGCACCAACCAAGATTTTCCATGCTTGCTTCTTGGAAAATGCAAACTTTCCACCATCTTAGGATCTATATAACTATAACTAGCTCCTGAATCAATTAAAATAGTTATAGTTATAGTTAATAGTCAATATTTTTCCGCGTGAGCCAAAATTTAGTGCGCCCACTCGTGCTCATTCATTTTTATGCGCATCAATTCTTCGTGAATTCTGTTGCAGAAATTGGGGATTTTGCTTAAATTTTTCCCAATTTCTACCATAGACATTATGCAACTATGATTTTTTTTCAATTTCACCCTAATAACATCAATTCAGCCTTTGCAACAACAAATCGTTGTGGTTTGACATTTCTGGAATGGATTTTTCCCAAACTCAATTCACAAATTAAGAATTTTAATTACAAAACTCGCTCCATCTGCCATGGCTTCACTGTAGCTTCAAATTCGACCAATTCCAGGTTTTAATTTGCTAGAACAGATATTAAATCAATAATATCTTACCACATGGCTGGATTTCTCAATTTCCCCATGAATTTAACAACCGAAATTGGGGACTTTTCCCAATTCTGCACAATTACTGTTACTTTTTACCATGGACACTCTGTGACTTGAAATTTGGCCACTTCAAAATCAATCTTCTGTGAAATTTCTCTTCAAATCAACTTGCTTAGCCCATCCAGGATCAGTGTTGAAAAAGGAAGCTCTGATACCATATTGTAATGTCCCTGACCATACAGGAGATAACGCTTTTGTTCTCTCTGCGGAACATACTGTAACATACCCAGCAGCCAGCTGAGCTATGCCACATAAATTTTTCGAGTTGCATGCAATTAAAACATATACACACAGAACTCTTGTGGAACTTTATATTAATACGTAAACAGACAAATACATTTAATAAATTCATGTATTCATACTGAAATAACTGTAAACATATACATGCAACATATACAAAAAATACCCATAAATATAAAGACAGTTATAAGCACACATAGGATAAACCCATAAAAATAAAAAACGTAAATAATAATGCAGCATGTAAATTTATCACTCAATTGACACTTATCTTGGTAAGAATCTCACCAATTGCGTGCAGACCTTCCATGAACCTCCCATCCTTAGACCACACTACTCATCACTCTAAGCAGTGGGTCACCCCTGAGCTGGGACTAAACTCCACCTGGGTAAATGGATTCCTAACGAGGCTAATGGCTCATAGACAATAGGAAAGACTCTATCACAGGTGCCCACTCAAACTAACTGCTTATAGTCCCTCATTCCCCACATTCATGTCCCACCCCAGGAAGTGTTCCCCTTCTCTGCTTAACAGTACTCTGGTTGCCCCACTTCCTTTCCGGGCTTCAGCAACAGGCTGGATAGGAAGTCTCAAAGCCATTTAGTTATAGTTTAGCACCTTCAAGAAATAAATTCCCAGCAATTCTCTCACCTAGAGAGATTTCTCGCAGGCCTGACAACCCGCCTCTTCAATATCCCATGGGCCCAACAACCCGCTTCTTCAGTCCAACGTTCTAGCTAACCAGCTACACAAACAAATATGGTTATGGATACAAGTTCTGTAATGTCCCCAAGGCCGAGCCTTGTTGTAAATCATGTCTATGAAGTATACAACTTGTTTATGAATTGTAATTCAAGTTTATAAGGCTGGTGAGCGGATTTGTATAAGCTAGTGGGCTTATGTGTTATTAGGCTAGGGAGCCTAAGTGTTGAAGGCTAGGAGCCTGATTTTTGTACATGTAATTATGCACAGTATTAATACAAAACATCTCTATGTGTGGACCAACCATGATGAATGAGTGATGGGGGACTAAGCTTCCACAAAACCTGGGTAAGGGATTGGGGGCTGGAAGGTTGGAAAGAGAGGCTAAGTGTGGAGCCTAGGGGCTTAAGTGATCCGAAAAAGATCTTTTAATGACTGTGGTTGAGTTTTTAATTGCATGTGCTCATTAACCATTTAAGAAGTTGAATGAAAGAGGATGAATTTAATGAAGGAACATAGCAGCCATAAAATAGTATACAGATCTAAACTGAAGCAATAAGAACAACAAACCATAACAAGAGAAGTGATAACGGAGTTCGACACAAAATTGCCTACGTCTCCGGGCCTTTGTCTCAGTGGGGAAGGCTTCTTTATTTCTATTCAAAGCTCAAAAAGTACATCGCATAAGTGCCATTAGGCTACAAGACTGATATGGTCATGTTCTTCCAGATCTCTAGAACCCAGCAGAAGAAATGACACGCAAAACAGATGACCGGAGCTCCCAGAAATGGCCCGCAAGTGTTTGCTCCTCAACAACGTCCCTGCATAAAAATGGATTTGGCTTGGCTTCCCTTTAGCATAAATCTGCTATGACTGTCCTGCATGGCCTCAAATAGGCCTATTTTATATAGATCTAAAGTTGGTTATCCATCCCCAACTTCCTCCCAAAATCTGGCCTCAAAAAGAGCCCAATATCTCCCCAAAATGGGCAAAATCAATTAAATATGCTTAAAAAATCATTAAACAATCACTAATATATGGTGAAAAACCCACATTTGTTCAAATATAGGGCTAAGCCCCCTAACTAGGCACGAGCCCCTGGTCTTATGGCGCTCTACATGGGATCATGGCTCAAAATAGGGCACCTTAAGTGGGCTAAGCCCCTTCTCATGCGTGCCCCCCCTGGTTTTATGGGATATCCCCAAGATCCTTGGGTTGGGGCTTATCCCCTTGTGTGCCCATACACATTTACAATAAATTTTAATAAAATTAAAGTGGGTTATATTTAATAAGCACCATCAAGGGTCCATTGGTAGACTTTGGCCAAGTCTTGGAAGCCTACCAAGAGGTCATGGGTTCAATTCCCATGAGATCCATAACATTTTTCCATATGAACCCATTGACCAATCCCATGATGCCACATGGAAGCCCATGACTAGGCCACATGGCATCAAACAATTTTTCAATCCCATGGTGCCACGTGGCAGCCCATGACTGGGCCACATGGCATCAAACAATTTGTCAATAAAGTGCCACCTGTCAACTACTGGGTGGATCCTTGTCACTGACCAGCCACCTTCTGCTGGACTGCCACTTGTCACCTCTTGTCTCTTCCATGTCAGCACTGTTGATGTCATGCTGATGTCATCATTTGACTGGGCCTATTGACTTTTTGTCTGTTTCGGAAAACGGTCAGATTACAATAACTCTCGCATACAACGTCCATTTGAGAAAGTAAATATATGGCCAAAATTGGGAGAACGAGCCGGACGCAATGGTGTTGGTCTCGTCAAAATATGAGAACTTTCATTTTTGAGCATTTTTTAGCCCTATCAGTCTCTTGGATCCGATTTTGGATCACACCTCCCCACTAAAGGACCTTTTGGTCCCCAAAAGGTTACTGACCAGTTAACAAGCTCGGGATAGGCCAGTCGGCTTATCCTCTGTCTCTGAACTCTGTCCTGTGCACCTGTCTCATCAAGATCAATTGTAACACAATCATGACGACTGACAGCATATTGTTAGCCATTTGAACCCTATTAAATCTTACTGAAGCCACTATAATCCATGTAGACAACATTACTAGTGATAGCATCAAAAAGACGACGACAAATGAGTTGATATACTTGTAATATTTGCATGACATGAGCTTATCTTGAAGCAACTTATGATTGATTTTCCATTACTTCATTTGAAACAATTATTGGTTTGTTGCTTGCTTGGACTGCCTTCTTTAATTGTTCCATTGTTTGAAGTGTTTTATTTGTCTTAACATGATGAGCATGAACCACATAATCTTGACCTTCTTTGGTTAATTGATATTGATTCTTTGTCCTGTAGAAGATTGCCTTACGATCATATAAGTATGGACTACCTA
>SNQJ01S0187911.1:0-17219 GCA_010110895.2 Picea sitchensis | reverse complement strand
ACCAATATACTACTAGGAGTCTCTCCATCATTTGCATTGACAATAATAGAATTATAAGAATCATCTTTTGTCCAGGTTGCAAGATGTATACTCTGAAAATCACGTTTAAATGATTCTTTATTGGAGATCTGAATATTTGGCTTGTGCCTGTAACATAAACAAGTGAAAATTCAATTAACTTGTGAATTAATAAAATTGTTTTATAATCTTAATTGTTAAACACACACTTTCAATATCTTACCAAATAAACTGCATCCTTGTATTTTATTTCCCCTTGAAGCTTGATTGTACTAATCCTTGTTGTGTGTCTAAATGAAATACTAGAAATATCCAAAATGACGATGTTGTAACTTCTGTAAATCCCCTAACCGCTTTACTAAAAACTTGGTAAGTATAAGGCTCAATATCATATTCAATGTTTGGGATATTATAACCATGAGGGATATCCACAATAACTAGGGAGTATTCGTTTTTAGGAACAATACTTGAAAGTTTTTCACAATCAACTAATATCACTTTATATTCAACAGTTTTGAGCCCATTCCGAATGTAGTGATCAAGGCTGTCATCAAGTTGAACATTTTGAACACGTCTCCTTCTTTCTCTTTCAAACATGGATTTTTGAATTAAACTTTTGAAAGTTTCATGTAATCCATCTGCATTCTTCTTTGGCATATTTAATGAAACAAACAAACATATAGTTATATATCTATAACTATAAAAATATAAATAAATTAACTTACAAACGAATAATATTAATGTAATAAATCAACATACCTTTTTGAATGCAACAAAAAATTGTTTCAATAATGTTGAATATCTTGAATCTGGATAGTTGAGTTTAACATCATCCCAAATTTCTCCATTCAACATCTTAACCACTTACTCTTGTATTTTCATATACACCTTGTGAATAAATAAAACAAAAATAATTTTAAATTGATATTAAATTGAAAAAATTAATTTTCTTGTCCTAACATAAATAAAAATAACTCAACAGACTTACTTTTTAAATTCATCACACATTTCTTCCATTGACAATTCTCTTGACCTAACATGTGATAATATAGTTATGATAAGTTTATCATCCTTCGCTCCTTGTAGTGATCTCCAAGGTGTTATAGTCATATCATCAGGAAGATTTCTTATGTCAGGACCTTTCTTACTTGTGCTACATATCAATGTTTTAGCCTTCTTACCTCTCTGATTTTTTATACTAACATTTTCCCATAGGATGAATATCTCATCTATCAAATTCCATACATGTCCAGTTCTAAATCCCAATTGAAAATAATTATCCGCAACTCTAAATATATAACTTCCTTTGCGATATTTTTCTTTTGTATTTTCGTGATCAAGTGGTAATCCTATTTCCATACAACATTGCTTCTGAAACTTAACATAAACATTTGATCTTTCCCTGTGGAATATTTTAGAAAATTCATTGTGGATAAATATCACTCTTTGAATGAAGGTCATAGACATTTTGTACTCATTTTCTGTGTTATGATCCCATGCCAGTAACTTTTCTTCTGAATCTGTTAAACCGACATAAATTATGCATTTGACTATCTGAAAAAGAGGATTATTGGGATATTCTTGCATCAATTCTCTTCTAGCCTTTGCAGAATGATTTCTTCGAATCAAATAATATTTGTAGTCAAAAAAATTTCGTCTATCAAATTCTTCCCTTGTAGGAACTTCCATTGGGTCAACAAGAACTAGGTAGTCAACCACATGTGCATATGGATTGTATCTAATCAATTCTTTAAAATTGTGAATATGCAAGTGATGTGGTTTTCTAATTTGATATTTTTCCTACCCTTCTGTGTTTATAAAGTTGTTTCACATTCAACTGAAATGAGTGGCCATCATCAACTAAGTTTGTTGTCCTCATTCTATTTCGAATGGCATTTTGTCTTGTTTTCATAATACAATCCTCTAGATCAACACCTGGTGTTATTATTTCTCTGATACCTTTAGATATTTCACTATAATACTCCGAGGTAACGATATCTTCTTGAGCATTATCAAAATTTGTTTTCTTCCTCTTATGATTTAAATGTGTTTCATCTAAATCAATGATTTCTTCATAATAAATAGGAATAGACTCATCATTAACCATCTCTCTTTGGAATTTATATTGTTTTTTCTTTTTGCAAGAAGGAGTGATAACCTCATTGGGATCAATATCAACAAAATTTCCATTTGGAGTTTCCTCATTTTCAAATGTAACCCTTTTAGGATTTCTAGAATGAGTATTTTTCTTTCTTCTTTCATGTTCTTCTCTGTCTACTCTTGCAGGTTCAACCTCCATTACTTTCTGTTTCTCTTTCCTTCCTTCTTGTGTCTTTTCAATATGAAAAGCGTTGATGAAATCCATGATATCATTCTATGTAGAGTAAATCCCCACTAACATATGTGAAAGTCGTTCAGAAAAATCCTGTAAAAATAAAATATAACATTTTCATGTTAAATAGAATTAAAACATTACCATGATACTAAAAATAATAAATGACACAAAAATAGAAATAAAAAACTTACATTGCCTTTCTCAATGTCATCAACGATGGATGCACATAATTATGAAAAACATTCTTTCTTGTTATAATTTCTCAATTTGAAACAATATCTAAAATTTATATAACATGTTCTGATTCGACACAATACAAATATATATGATCTCCATTGTTTCCTTGCTTGCCTTTAACAAACCAAGAATATTCTTGTTTGTTTTCACCTTCCACTGATTTCCACTCTCTAACATTCTTCATTACCTTTGATAGCTCAGGTGTTAAGTTATCATTTTGTTTCCTAACATTGACAGAGGTTCCAATTGCATTTTTTGATTCCATTATTGCAGGTCGTGATCTAGATATATTCATAGATTATCTCTTTCCTGCCATTTTCCTATATTAAGATAAAAACAAAAAATAGTCCTTTCACATTACAATAAACTAAAAAACACAAAATTGATTATAAAAACTAATTTAACAAAAAATTAATTTTTTTTAACCCATATGTAAAAAAAAAATTAGTCCATATAATTATTGGGCTTAATTGTGCCACATGTAAAAAAAAATCGATCCATATAATTATTAGGCTTAATTGTGCGTTATAACATATTACATTGTAATATGTTATAACATATTACATTGTGATATGTTATAACATATTAAATTGTAATATGTAATTACATAATGTTATAACATATTACAATGTAATATGTAATTACATGTTACATTGTGATATGTTATAACATATTACAATGTGATATGTAATTACATATTACACTGTGATATGTTATAACATATTACATTGTAATATGTTATAACATATCATAGTGTAATATGTAATTACATATTACATTGAAATATGTTATAACATATTACAATGTAATATGTAATAACATATTACAATGGGTTGTGACTTGGCCACGGGGGACCATCCCCGTGGCCAAGATATGGGCGCGTCCATGACTTGGCCACAAGGATGGCTAGGTTATGGAGATGTCGAGCATCGCCCCAGCCCCCACGGGAAAAACTAATAAAATTTAACTAAAAAACCATAACTTTTTTTTTTTAAATTATATCTAAATTTCACTTTTTTTGCATATTTTTTTCAAAAAATCTTAAGGATTTTGTTAAGATTTTCTGAAAAATATCTCAAATGTTTTAAAAAATTGGGTATTTTTTAGCAAAAAGTAGAAAACATCTAAACAAAGTTAAGGTTTTTTAATTTTCTCATATTTTTTTTTATGTGATTTTAAGATAATCTTATACACAATATGTTTTCGTAAATTGTAATCTTATACAAGTCCATTTATAGTTTGAAATAGGCTCCAAGGTCCCAGTATGATAAGATTGACAATTTCTTTCTCAATCTTGCATTCAAATGTTGTGAATCTTATCACAATATTTATGTACTACATGATAATGGTAATACCTCAATTTTTTTTGTATACGTTGATGATTTGGTCATAACTGACAATAATATTAATCTACTTCTTAGAATGAAGGGACAACTTGTTAACACATTTAATATGATATATATTGGTCTTCTATAGTATTTTCTTGGTCTTCAGTTTTTACCTCTATCTAATGTTTTGATCCTTTATTAATTTAAATATTTCTTGGATCTCTTGAACCATTTTAAGATGATTGACTATAAGCCATGCGATACCTTTTTTTAATATGGGATTAAGCTGGTTATATATTGTTGGTATTGTAAAGTTAACGCCAATTTTTATCGACAACTAGTTGGTAGCCTTATTTATTTAACTCACAATCAACTTGTTATTTCCTTTGTTGTTAGTGTGGTTTCTTAGTTTATGAAGGATACACATGATAGTCATTTGAAATATGCATAATGAATTATTTTTTAGATCAAGGGTACCCCTCATCTTGGTATCAAGTATTGTCATAATTCAGATTTGTTAGTTGTCTTCAGTGAATCTGATTAGGAAGACAAAAATGATGATCAAATTTGACTTCTGGATATGTGTTTATATTTAGAACTGGACCTTTGGTTTGGTCATGCAAGAAAAAAAGGGTAGTCTCTCTCTTAACTACAAAAGATGAGTATCGTGGTGTCATCAATGTAGGTACAAAGGATTTCTAGATTCATCAACTTTTGGGTGAATTTGGATTTCCTATTTAGACCTCGACTACTGTCTATTATAAGAATCATAGTGAAATTCAGATTATTGATAATCCTATTTCCCATAGTTAAAAAAAGCATGTGAAACTTCAAGCTCACTACTTGAGACAATTAGTTCAAGGGAAGGTTATCACTCTTGTATATTGTAAAACTGACGATCATATTTTCGATATATTAACCAAGTCATTTTTTGAATTTAAGTTTATTAAGCTCCACTCTATGCTCAAGCTTCATGTAGATGCAATTATGGGGGTGTCTTGTTGTCATAATTTCACCTCCTGAACCTCCAGAACTATGTGTTAATGGGGGGGTGTTTGAACCTTAGGTTTTAAAGGTTCATCATAGTTACTAGAGATAATGGATCGTTTAGTTGAATAAAAATTAGAGACAATTGGTTGGGTGGTCGACAACATAGTCAGTTGGAAAGTCGACTATAAATTGGAGATATTTGGTCGAGTGGTCGATTAAATAGTTAGTGGGAAATTCTGTAAAATCTCGCTCTTGCGCACACTATGCGAACTTATTATTTGAGGACACTTGCTCGCAAGTGATCCGAATTATTATACTATTGGTCGTTGATTATGATTATGAGGCATTATGGATGTGATTACATGTTATTTTTTTGTATTGACTTAGACAGGTGTTATTGACTCAGTTCTCCTGAGTGTGCATGATTTTGGACCTCGAGGATGTTAAGGTATCAGTGAAACCCTTGGACTCTGGATCGCGTTAGGGAGTGGACTATTGGGTTTTATTGCTCTATATATGACATATGTGGATCTGATTAGATGTTATGATTATGGATCTCATTTCTGACATGATTTGTTGATGATGCAGGTTGACGATAGCTTGTCGAGAGGATTCACATGTGGAGTAGAGGGGTCATGCATGACTACCAGAGATGTTGAGGGAGAGGTGTGGACAACATCCCAGCCATAGACTACTAGCACTCTTGCCGTCGCTTGAAATCTAGGTTAACGAATACCTAGTTCGAGAAGACCCATGATGTCATGAGGGAAGACTATGATAATCGCTCACGATGCTTCTAAGGGGCACACAATAAGGTAATGGCCTTATTCCTTAGAGGCCCTTAGTCTCCCACAAGATCACCTGACGAAGTATTAACTCCAAGGGTTTTTGATGTCTACCAAGTCAGTCAAGAGGCAAGTGGCACCCATGGAGCATGTAGTGCATCTTGAAGGGCACGTCACACAAGAAAAATGGAAGGAGGCGAGTGGCACCCTTGGAGCACGTAGTGTATCCTGAAGGACATGTCGAGCAAGGAAAACAAAATGAGTCAAGTGGCACCCTTGGAGAACCTAGTGCATCCTAAAGGGAATTTCACGTTGTTAACTAATAACATAATAAACCTAGATGGCCTTAGAATGAATAACGTGATAAGAAATATTTAAAAACAATTTCCCTAATAAAATGTCACCCAACCTTGAAAATTAAAATCTAGGTCTAAGTAATACTTGTGGTAAACATAATAATAATAATAATAATTAAACATGTGACGAAAAGGGGTTAAGAAACTTGATTAAATTATTAAAATCAAATTATTGAGGGATTTAAAATTTTAAAAGGGAAATGATTGTTTTGTTACACATGCTAGTTAAAATTTATTAATTAAAAAGAAAAAGGGGAAAAAGATAATTTTGTACATAGCGACCTATAGCTTTCTAATGCCTTGCTTTTCTGTGCGTGGATGATGAGAGAAGGATCTTTTTCCTGGCTGTGTACCCCTGTTGACTGTTCCTGGTTGATGGATTGTCTTGCGCCTTGTTGTGATTGATTACCTCTGTGATTGGTTATCCTTTCCCTCAACGAACTGCTTATGATCCTCTACCTTTTGATCGTTGCATTGATTGATTCATTGAAAAATGTTTTATCTTTGCATCTTTGTTGGATTATCTTTGCACTTTATCTCTGCGATTTTTGTGATTAATCCCAATGCTTGGTTGGGTGTTTTGTCTGCGATCAAATGTAGTGACTGCTAGGTAATAAATTGACATCATTTTGAGAGGCAGTGACTACTATTGAGTTTTTAGTGACTGCGATTTTATTTCTGTAACAATTTTTTTTTTTAATATCGATTTCGATTTTACCCCAGAAATGTTACACGGCCGAGAGCTTGGTTGATAGAGTTCATTCCTTTTCTATTCACGATAATGCCAAGCGACCTTCATTGACTGTTGGACAATGTTTCCTTCCAAAACAAAATTTTACCATCTTTCTTCCTTGTATGTTGTACCTGAGTTTTACTCAACCACGAATCCTTCTATCTGTGTTTTTCTGGGTTTTTATTTGACTGCTCCACCTTCTCATTAAAAAACCTCGAATTATCACCTCTGCATTTTAATGATATATGGGTTTCTATAATCCCTGCATTTATTGCGTTGTCTGTGTGTTCTTTTACCTACTTCAGGTGATGGTACAAACATTTTTCCTTTTTCTCGATAATATTATAGCAGAGATATGGTGAATCGATGCCTTCTATGGAAAGAAGTTTAATTTCACACTCACGCACAACAATTTATATGCCTACACTTACACATCGATTCATTTTCTTACACATGAAATTTATTATATCTTTTGGTTTCTATATCACGTGTTTTAATGGTAATGAGACAACGACCAGGTTTATCTATTGACAACGATATTACTATTAGCAGATTCACAGTATTCCTTTAATAGAATACTGATAGCATCTTTTATGTTTAGCGATTTCATTGTCCGATTGATAGCATATAGACAATGTGTATTTTTATTTGACAACAACCTAGAATATGCAATAGACAACGTGAACATGTGTTTATGGTAGTCATGGTTTTTGTGAATCTAATTGACAACCAGTTAATTGTTTAAAACTTTGCCTTAATATTGACATCGCTAATGATGTAGACATGACTTAATATTCAAGTATGTAGCGATTAATATTCAACTCTGACGGAGAGCGATTTGATATTCTAGTCTGTTAGCGATTAAGTATTCAGGTCTATAGCTCTTTATTATAGGATGTGTTGTCAACGATATTTACTCCCCCCCGCTAAATATTAATTAGCACATATCTCAGGGTTTAGGGAGCTGAAGAATTGTAATCCTAGTTTTCAGGGTTGAAATTTAGATCATTCAGATATCAACACTTGGTGGAATTACTAACCGATCCAGTTTATTTCTATTGATAAACCTTCCCTTGTGAATTTATGATTCTGAGATCTAAAGACTTAAGTGATTCATGCAATAAATCATTTATTCTCGTGCATATTCTATTATTTGTTTACTTAGAATTTTGATTTTATTTGTACAACATATTTTATCATGCACTAAGTTTCAAGCGACCGTATTAAGAGTTAACTGTTTAAATTTTTTTTATGTTCAATTTAACATTTGTGTTGGGAAATTCTAGTATCGTTGCCTGATAAGGATTGGGTGATATTTCAATATTATACGAATGGATTTTATGAACATTAGAAGGTGAAAGGTCGTAATTTTGATAATTTAAGAAGCGTACTATACACCTCTCCCAACATGAAATCCTATAATAGTTATAGTATGGATTAAGAGCTAGGAAAATAAATGTGGATAAAACCCCCCCTTTTTTATTATAAAAGAAACTCTTTTTATAGGAAGAGAAAGTATTGTATAATGGAAATGATGTAACGTATTCAATTGATGGATTAAGGAATTCACCTTAGTTATGATATATATAATAAGTATTAAGTATTGAAACTATATGTAACAATGCATGCTTTAATTATATATAGATTGTTTCAGGTACATGAAGGCGCCTTGTATGATAATAGTGTAAATTACATCATGTTCAGACCACTGTTTGATGCAATGACGTAACCGTGTGCCTCAAGGAGAATTGTTTTTTTTGGTGGTTGGTATTAGTTGTTTCACCACTCAGGTTGGATTGTAGGAACCCATAAGTCCTTTAGATAGTTGGGCAATTTAATTTGAGGATGTCGTCTTGGGCCTTTATGATCTGATGCTTGGGTGCGTGGGTACAGTCTTCTTGTCAGTTAATTCAGTCTCCTAGCACATTGGATTTTTGGGATGTTAGGTCTAGGCATGATAATTTGCGCCATGATTATTGTCACGCCTATCACCTGGTCAAGGCATGATTCTGGGTGAGGGGATCATTGTACCCCCTGAGAGATAGAGGTGAATGATAACCTAGATGAAGTATGTTCTTCCTGATGTGGGTGTTGTTCATTGAACAACATTTGGGAATTGGGTTGTAATGGATTCATGCATTTTGGTTTGCACGCCATAGAGGTTCTAGTTATTGGTTGACGAAGCCATTGTGTTGGGATTGTGGATGTTGTCCTTAGCTTGTAGGCGTTGTCATATTGGTGTTGGGCGGGTAGTCATTTCCTTCTTTTGATTTACACTCGTTTCTCCCAGTGCTCGTTGTGCTAGTGTGTAGAGCCATTGTTGTATGTTTCCTGATCTGTGCGGTGTTTTTCGACAAGACATGTTGTTTAACTGTTGTCGTTATTATAGTCCTGCCCCCCAAAAAAATAAGTATTTAATATTTTGTGATGCATCACCTGTAGTCGTAATGTTGAGGGTTGTTGCATATGGTATCAGAGTGGGTTCAACCCTGCGACTATGGATCACCCTACTTTCCACTGCAGTAAAACCATGAGTATTAACAATTGCATTAATTAAAAACCCTAACATGTCCATGCGGTGATCACATTTAGAGGATACCATAGAGGTTCACAATGTGGTTTCATTTAAAGAGGTGCAACACCTCCAAAAGTTCTCACACCCTCAGAGTCAAACCCCCAAGAGGAAGAACAAGTCCTTGGGATAGATTCACTTGTTGTAAGGGATGATAATGGTCTGACAAGGCCCTTCCAGGTAATGTCAAAGGGCCTTGATTCACCATTGATACAGGGATGAGGCCAGGGCACCTGTACCCCTAAGGGTCCACAACGCGCCCTATCCAGTATCGTTAGCATCCATCGAGAACTCAAGAGAGTTGATTTCTTGAGTCCACAAGTGTCACGAATGGTTGTGCCGTCGAGGCATGGTTGTAGAGCAAGGCACTATGCTTCATACTTCGCGATTATGACCTCCAACATGAAGTTCCACATGATGGTCTTTCAACTGAAGGGGAGCACTCTTCTATGGTGGAATACACTCCTGGCACATTGAACCTGGCTTTTGATGACATGTCATGGGAAATGTTTGAGGAACGATTCCAGGAGAGGTATCTTTTTGAGGAATTCATTGAGCATCAGCTCTACAAGTTCGACGCCTTGTGACAAGGCAGCCACATGCTACCTGAGTACGAGGCTTGTTTTGGAGCTTCTTTGGTATGCTCCACACCAAGTTACCCAGAAAGTTAAGGTCAATAAATTTGAGTTTGGACTTATTGTTAGAATTCATCTTATACTTTGGGTACCGGGATTACTGGACCAAAGAAAGTTTGTTGGATTTTGGGGAGCCACATCACCAACATTACTGCCCAGAGGAAAGGGATGGAGCATATAGATTAGTCTGAGCCACTACCGTGGGAGTTTTGGGCAAGGCCCATCAGATTCATGCAGCGGTGAATAACCGACAGGAAGAGCACCAATCGAATTTTCTCGAGACGTCATCTATCATCGCTGACGAGACCCTTATTATTTTGTTAGATCCTGGTGCTACTGAGAGTTTCATTTATGGTGCAGTGCTAAAAAGGATTAAAGTAAAGAAAGTCAAATAGGATGAGTTTAGCTTTGTAGAGATCACGTCGGGAGCCAAACAAAAGGTTGGAGGAAAGGTTATGGACTGTACCCTTAACCTAGGAGAGTTTGTCACTAGGGCCAACCTGTACATCACAATCTTAGGATCTTATGACATCGTGATCGGTATGGACTGGCTGGAATCGCATGAGGCGATACTCAACTGTAAGATGAAACAATTGAACTTGGTCGATGATGAGGGACATAGACGCGTGATTGTAGGATGAAATGAGGGAGTTTCCCTAAGGTTCATCTCTTCCCTACAGCTACGAAAGAGCATGCACAAGGGATGTAAGATTTATGCGATCCTTACGTTAAATGAGAAGGGAGTAGTGGAAGGTCTAGAACACCTTCCAATGGTGAGAGAGTTTACAGACATCTTTCCAGAGCAGTTACCTGGGATGTCGCTAGAGAGGGAATTGGAGTTTACCATAGACCTAAAATTGGGGACTGAACCAATAGCGAGAATGCCTTATCGTATGTCGACCCCAGAGTTACATGAGTTGAGAATGCAATTGAAGGAGTTGTTGGACCTAGGACTTATACGTCTGAGTGTGTCACCATGGGGTGTGCCTGTTATTTTCATACTAAAGAAGTATGGGTCATGGAGACTATGCATTGACTACCATCAATTGAACAAGGAAACGATCAAGAATCAATATCCGTTGCCAAGGATTGTTGATCTGTTCGATCAAATGAAGGGTGCCACAGTGTTTTCAAGGATTGATTTATGATCAGGGTATCACCAGTTATAGATCAAGGGGATTATGTCCCTAAGACCACCTTTAAGACGAGGTTTGGAAATTACAAGTTTACTGTTTTAACTTTGGACTTACAAATGCCCCTGGGGTATTTATGAGTTGATGAATGGGGTGTTCTGTGAGTACTTGGACAAGTTCATCCAAGTTTTCATTGACGATATTCTGATTTACCCTCGGATGATGGAGGAGCATGACGAGCACTTATGCTTGGTACTACATTTTCTACGAGAGCACAAATTGTATGGGAAATTGTCGAAATGCTTGTTTTATCAATCAAGGATTCACTACTTAGGGCATGTCATCTCCTATGAAGGTATCGTCATGGATCCAACAAATGTTGAGGCTATTATGGAATGGCCTACGCCGATGAATATCCCAGAAGTGTGTAGCTTCATAGTTTTAGTAGGATACTATCGACGGGTCATCGAGATATTTTCAAAGATAGCAAGTCCGATCATGGAATTGCAGAAGAAGAACAAGAAGTTTGTTTGGACCAAGAAATGCGTGGAATCATTTCAGAGGCTCAAGGAGTTGTTGATAATGACACCGATAGTAAAGGTACCTGACATGGAAGTGGACTTCTTGTTATGCACTAATGCATCCAAGGAAGGATTAGGCAGAGTCTTGATGAAATACGGTCGAAGTGATCGCTTACATCTCGAGGAAACTGAGAAGGCATGAGGAGAACTATGCGACACATGATTTGGAGTTGTTAGCCATTGTATATGCCTTGAAGGTTTGGAGACACGACCTTGTTGGACAAAAAATTGAACTAAAGACAGACCACTGTGGACTACAAAACATCTTTACGCAAAGCGACCTAAATGCCTCTTGAGTTGGAGACCATGCATATTTTTTGGTGTTGCCTCTTCAGATAAATCTACATGAAAAGATTGTAGCTTTACAGTGCGACGATGACTAGTACAAAGAGGTCAAGGATTTTATCGGACAAAACACAATGATGGTACCAAGATTGAAGGATTTACGTTGGACGACGATGGACTACTGAGATTTAAAATCGAATTTACGTACCACTGAATGTCAAGTTGAGGAGTTTGATCCTAAACGAGGCTCATAAAGCAGTGTACATGGCTCACCCAGACGTCACGAAGATGAGGGCAGACCTTAAACCCTTATTCTTATAGAAAGTAATGAAGGTATAAATCGTCAACTCTGTGGCCAGATGTCTAGAATGTCAGTAGGTAAAGGCTAAACATAGACATCCAATAGGATTACTACAGCCACACACTATTCTAGAATCGAAATGGGAGGTTATTTCGATGGATTTCATTGTTGGATTGCCACTGAAGACAAGGAGACATGACTTGATTTTTGTGGTAGTCGACACTCTGACAAGGAGTGCTTATTTTATTCCTATGTGTATGACGTATCAGGCACCTGACATAGCTAGATTTTTCATCAATGAGATTGTGAGGCTGGATGGCATGCCTAAGAGGATTATATACGATCGAGGATTGATGTTTACTAGACAATTTTGGACTAGCTTCCAAGAGGCCTTGGGAACCCAACTTAAATTTAGTACTGCATATCACCCTGAGACAAACGGGTAGACTGAATGAACAAACTAAATCTTGGAAGACATGTTGCACATGTGATGCACCAACATAAGCATTGGGAAGAATTCTTTCCACTAGTAGAATTCACATATAACAATAGTTACCAAAGCACCATTAGGATGGTGCCTTTCAAGTTTCTTTACGGGTGACCACGTTGGACGCCTTTGAGTTGGGATTGTCTTGAGGATAGGGTCCTGGTGGGACCAGAAGAGATCCAAGAAATGGAAGATCAAATGCAAACAATAAGAAAAAGGATCAAAGAAGCACATGATCGACAAAAGAGTCATGTCGATGAGCATTGTATCGATCGTAATTACGAGGTGGTGATCGAGTATTCTTGCAGTTGAAACTGCATAAGAGTTCGATAAAGTTGGGAAAAGGGGATAAACTATCTCCTAGGTTCATGGTAACCTACGAGATTGTGGAAAGGAGAGGTATGTGGCCGATTTACTAGCCTTGCATGATGCTTGAGGCGTATGCACGATGTCTTTCTCATCTTTGTTTGAGACATTATGATTAGTGATCCTACACATGTTTGGACTTGAGCACCTTGCGGGTGTCGGATGAGGGTGCACTCACGACTGAGCCAATCCTCATCCCGGATCATCACATTCGACAACTGCGACATCGAATAGTAGATCAGGTCAAGGTCTAGTGGGACAACTATAGTGCAAAATCGACTACTTGGGAGGACGCATATGATATCCACCAGCAATTTATTTTTTTGTTCGATAGAGAGACTTATGATACTGTGATACACATTTTTCGACACTCATATACTGTGAAACTTTGGGACGAAGTTTATATCAAGAGGGGGTGTATGTAACATCCCACTCTTGCGCATACTGCACGAACTTATTCTTTGAGGACACTTGCTCACAAGTGATCTGAATTATTATACTATTGGCCATTGATTATGATTATGAGGCATTATGGATGTGATTACACGTTATTTTGTTGTATTGACTTAGACAGGTTCTATTGACTCGGTTCTCTTGAGTGTGCAGGATTTTGGACCTCGAGGATGTAGAGGTATTGGTGAAACCCTTGGAGTCTGGATCGAGTCAGGGAGTGGAATATTGGGTTTTATTGTTGTATATATGACATATGTGGATCTGATTAGATGTTATGATTATGGATCTCATTTCTAACATGATTCATTGATGATACAAGCTGACGATAGCTTGTCGACTAGACTCACATGTGGAGTAGAGGGGTCACACATGACTACCAAAGATGTTGAGGGAGAGGTGTGGACAACAACACTGCCACAACCTACTATCACTCCCGCCGTTCGAACTGTAGGTTAAAGACTACCTAGTTTGAGAAGACCCACGATGCTGTGAGGGCAGACTGTGACAGTCTCTCACAATGATTCTAAGGGGAACGCAATAAGGCAGGGGCCTTATTCCTTAGAGGCCCTTAGTCTCCCACAAGATCACCTGACGGAGTATTGACTCCATGGGTTTTTGATGTCTACCAAGTCATTCAAGAGGCAAGTGGCAGCCTTGGAGCACGTAGTGCATCCTGAAGGGCACGTCGCACAAGAAAAATGGAAAGAGGTGAGTGGCACCCTTGGAGCACGTAGTGCGTCCTGAAGGGAACGTCGTGAAAGGAAAACAAAATGAGGTGAGTGGCACCCTTGGAGCACCTAGTGCATCCTGAAGGGAACATCACATTGTTAACTAATAAGAGAATAAACCTAGATGGCCTTAGAATGAATAACGTGATAAGAAATATTTAAAAACAATTTCCCTAATAAAATGTCACCCAACCTCAAAAATTAAAATCTAGGTCTAAGTAATACTTGTGGTTAAAAAAAAAAAAAATCATCATCATCATTAAACATGTGATGAAAAGGGGGTAAGAAACTTTATTAAATTATTAAAATCAAATTATTGAAGTATTTAAAATTTTAAAAGGGAAATGATTGTTTTGTTACACATGCTAATTAATATTTATTAATTTAAAAGAAAAAGGGGAAAAAGATAATTTTCTACACTTGCTAATTTGAGTTTAGATAAAAAGGGAAAGAGGGAAATTTAAAAGAATTAGGAAACTAAGGGAAAAAGGGGGAAACAAAAATAAAAAGGGAATCATAAGGAAAAAACGGAATGACTAACTTAGCAATAAATCTTACCTTTAAGAACTTTCTAAATTGAACTCAACTAGTAAATTAGTAAGGGGGAAAGTCATTAAATTGTATAAGGGAATATGGGGACACCTAGGAGTGATTCTAGGAATTCTTTTAGGTGGGTGAGGGAAATAAGAGTAATTAAATAATTAATGAAATTAATTTCTGGTGCAACAAAGGTGATGGGTGACACATGTACGGGGAGGGTTTTTCTGAATTAAATTATTGAACAAGAAATTAAATGGGAATTTGGGAAAGAAGTGACTTAGAAATTCTATATAAAGGAGGAAGGAGGAGAAGGATAGATCTCCTATGTCATGTGTAACATTGCGTTGCATAATTTTAGACTTGACTGACTTAGCTTGTGGGATTTGGGATACCCAGCTCGATGAGAAGTGGTAGCTTGGCCTTGTGAGGCAAGCTAGGAAATAATTGTTCTCTAGTTTAGTGTGCGTGTCCCCTCTGCATCTCAAGGGGATAAGGGGGAATAAGAGTACCCCTAATGCTAGCTGAGAGGTACTAGTGAAGTCTCATCGGTCGACAAGCAAGAGTTGTAAAGAGCATGCAGGACAATGACTCAGAGCTGTCACCTTGGGCTACGGCATGCTTTCTGTTACAGGGGAGCATCGGGTGCTGGGAGTTTTGGGCTCGGGGGCTAGGAATCCTCACAGAATCCTGGAGCTAGAGAGCCAGATAGTCTCTGTTCCTAGCTGGTAGGGAGGAAAGACTCGGTTTTGGGCAGAGTTCTGGCAGAGCAACAGCGAGGATAGACGGAGATTGGAGAAATAAAATCAGTGAGAGGTATGTATTTTCATGATTACGCTGTGTTAGGTGGTTATCATCATGTTGTTGAATATGCTGTGTTATGTGATTTATTATCATGCTGTTCATAAATTTAATTTATACTGAATAATAAATGGTTATATGTTGATGATTAAATTGTAGAGGATAACATTTCTCTATTCTCTATTTTAACTTGTGTTTTATAAGGCTCTGTGGGAAGAGACCTTACATTTAGGACTTGGGTTGTAATGAATTCATGCACTGGGCTTTGTGTGCCATAGAGGTTCTAGTTACTGGTCGGAAAAGATATTGTGTCAGGATTATGGATGTTTTTCTTAGCTTGTATGCGTTATCATTTTGGTGTTGGGCAGGTAGTCGTTTCCTTCTTTTGATTTACGCACGTTTTGCCTAGTGCTCGCTGTGATAGTGTGTAGAGCCGTTGTTGTTTGTTGCCTGATCTACACAATGTTCATTGACAAGCCACGTTGTTTAACTATTTTCGTTATTCCCATCCTCCCCCCCCCAAAAAAAAGATTTAATCTTTTTTGATGCGTCACTTGTAGTCGTAACATTGAGTGTTGTTACACATTTGAATAACAATTGGAGACAATCGATCAATAGATTGAACAACCAAGAAATTGACTACGTCTTGGATGGTAGGACAATCGTGTCGACTTGGTAAGTCGACTATCTTATGCAACATCATAGGTTTTGTTGAAACTTTTCCAATCACTGATGGTTATATATGGAAAATATCTTCCAAATTTCAAGGAAATCAATTTTATCCTAAGACTATAAACAAAGGAACCCATCGGTTGATTTCAAAAAACATTGTGAGTAATCACATTTGTATTCAATGATGCATTGTGATGTTATGATCACAATTCTTTGTTCTTAAGCATTAAAATTATTTCTTTAGACACAATCAATCTTGTTGGAGTATTATTCCTTCATTTATCTATTTATATTCTATTATTTTCTTTTGAAGGTTACCCCCATTTTCCAATACTTAAGAAAATATCTAAAACTACCTCAACTAAAAAAATCTATGTAGGCTTATTAGGTTTGAATTAGGATGAAATACCTCCAACTAATTGCCACTCCCATAAAATCAGAGAGAATGGAAGGATCTAGCTCAAATTTTACAAGGAATAAATGAATCTCCCTCACAACATTCTCGACATAATATTTTTTTTTTCCTTTGAATCTTGAAAAAAAGATGAAGGAGTAGCAAGTTTAATCTCAATGACATTCACAATAATCCATCATTAGAATCTTCCATTAATATTTTCATTTTAAATTTTCAATTCACATGGTTAATACCATTATTCTTATTGACTTTTTAAAGATATGAATCCATCAAATTTCATATGCACACACCCCTATAAATTTCAAAATCAACCACATAAGAATAAATATTACTAGCATAGATCGTCTTAAATCCATATCTATCATGCGCCGAGAGGCATCAAATATTTCCTAAATTTTTTTGGAAAAATATTTTTTCACCTTGAGGATTTGATGTCTCTCAGCGCATGATAGATTCATAGTTAAGATGGAT
>SNQJ01S0187910.1:0-16610 GCA_010110895.2 Picea sitchensis | reverse complement strand
CATTTTTCATCAATTATCATACATATCTATTGAAAATAAACTGTTTAACCTATGTCCTACCCTACATCATTTTCACCTTTAGCCCAGCTTCAACTGTTGGACTAAGAAAATACTCTACCTTGGGTCTATTTGACCAAGATTAGGCTGTTTGGTCAAATTTATTCACTACCTAACCTATCATCTTGACTAAGATTAGACAGTTTAGTCAATCTTATTCACTAAGACTATCAACATCAATTTAAAAGGACTTGGCCATGCTTAAACTGTATGGACCAAGCCATTTTTATTGCATGGGGCTTCATTTAATTTCTTTTATGCCCTCTTTTATTCTTTTCTCATTTTCTTTTTATTTTTCTTTTCTTTCTTTTTCTTTTTCGTAATGCAGTAATCTCTGCAAATCAAAAACACTGAAGGGTTATAAAAGTTGATCCTATAAATTATAGGGTTATAACAGTGGCTCCACCTGGGGATGGTATCCTCCTTGCGAGATGCCAAGAATCATGTTTCTTGTTGTCTTGAAAGACTTCCTCTAGAGTTTCTTTTGCTGCCCGACTCACTTTATTTCGAAACTTTGATGTAATTATTCAATGTCTTAGGGCCTTCTTCGTGGGCTTCAAACACCTAGAAAAAAACACCTACACCTAAACTACTTGTGAAAGAAATTATATATACAATGGAATGAAAAGGTTATCTTTCTACTGAGGTGGCAAGTAATGCTTCAGCATCCTGCCATTTATGGGTCCCCCTGGCAGGTCTGATACGTCATGATTGGAAAGTAGGAAAGCATTACTTCCTCCGAAGGCCTGAATGGTGTAAGGACCCTTCCACAAGCTATCAAACTTCCCATGTTTACCTTTATCTTCATTTATGGAGTCCCACCTCAAAACTAGATCATCCAATTCAAAGTTATCCTCTTTGGTTCTATTGTCATAAATCTTTTTAATATTTTCCTGGATCACTTGAGTTCTGTTGTAAACTTATTCTCTGGATTTCATTAGGTGGATCATTTGATTTATTCTTTGTTGGACATCATTTGGTTTTTCTTGTGTTTCCTACAATAGTTTCATGATTGAGACTCCTAATGAAAAGGGAAAAACTGCCTCAATGCCATACACCAATTGGTATGGAGACATACCAATCGATCTTTTGGTGTTGATTCAGTCAACCCAGAGTGAGAAGGCCAACTTATTATTCCATGATTTATTGTTTTCCTACAGTGTCTTTATGAGAATGTTCACCAGACTTTTGTTAGAAGACTCGGCTAACCCCTCTCCATGTGGGTAATAAGTCATCGAGTGTCCCAAAGTAATATGATATTGATTACAAAATTCTATGAGCCTTTTGGATCTTAAAGCCGCTGCATTATCAATTATAATTTTTCTGGGGCATCCAAAATGAGACAAAATGTTAGTTTCTAAAAACTTGATGATGACAGAGTCAGTAGCTTGCCTACATGGTACAACCTCGATCCACTTGGTGAAGTAGTCTGTGGCCATGAGGATCCATTTATGTTGGCCCAAAGAGGGGGGATGTATTTCACCAATGAAGTCTATCCCCCACTATTGGAAAGGAGATTCAACAGAGATGGGTTTCATTGGGAGTGGCAGAAGTTTCCTTTTTCCTTCAAAAATTTGACACTGGTGGCAAGAAGTAACCTTCTTGTGAACGTCAGTAAATAGAGTAGGCCAGTAAAAGAAAGCTCTCAAAATCTTATTAGCTGTGGTCTTCCATCTAAGGTGCCCACCACAGTCTCCTACATGGAAATCTTGAAGAACTTTGTCAGCTTCATCTTTTAATAAGCAGTTAAGCAAGATACCACCAAGATCTTTCCAACAAAGATTGCCTTCCAAAATACAAAATTTCAATGCTTTCAATTTAATAAATCTAGCTTTGGTCTTAGTAAAACCTGGAGGAGCCTGTAAATTGTGGAGTACAAAAATGAGGTCTATGTACCAAGGGGAATTTAAGAATGCCTCTTTTATGTTTGGAGTCACCTTCTCTTCTGGTTCGTCTACTGCAGCTAAAAAGTAATATCTAAAACATGGAAATTAGACTCAACCATCACTTTGGCCAAACTCTTTCCTTTGATTAGTTTAGTAGGTTTCATCTCGATGTCGTATTCCAGAATGACCGTAGTCCATTTTCCTCTTCTTCCATCTGGATTATCTTGGGTTAGAATATCCTTCACCACAACATTAGGGACGTAGGCAATTGTGTGAGAATGAAGAATATAGACCCTAAAATATTTTATAGCCTTTAGCAGGGTGAAGGCTTGTTTCTCCATAATGTTATAATTCAACGTTGCGTCTCTTAAAGCTTTGCTGAAAAAGGCTATAGTTTGCTCGTACCCTTCACTATTTTTCTGCAACAATATTGTTTCTATAGTGTGCTCAGATGTGAAATAGAAAAGATAAAAGTCTTTATTATAGTCTGGGCTAATCAAAATTGGATCTTGGGTGAGAGCATGTTTCACTTTCTCAAATGACTGTTTAGAGCCGGCGTTCCATTTTATTTTTGTGTCCTTTTTCAACATATTGGTAATATTCCTAAGAAGCTCAGCCAATTTTGGTATGAATCTCCTAAGGAAATTTATTTTTCCAATGAAAGATTTCAGTTCTTTGATGTTCCTAGGGTGTTCCACCTTCTGGATAGCTTCTATCCTGCTGGGATCTATTTTAATTCCATCTTTTGAGATTATGTGTCCCAACAGTTTACCTTCCTCCAACCTGAAAAGGATTTTCTTAGGATTTAACGAAATATCAAATTTTCTTCATTTCTCAAACACACGTCTGAGGTGGAGCAAATGTTCTTCATCGGATTTGGAGTAGACAGTTACATCATCCAGATAAATGACTATAAATTTCCCAGTCTCATCCACAAAGGCAATATCCATTTCTCTTTGGAAAGTATCTCCAACGTTCATCAGACCGAAAGGCATCTTCACATACATGAAGGTACCCCAGGGTGTGGTAAAATTTGTCTTCTCTTGATCTTCCGGGTGGACCAGGACTTGGTTGTAATTAGAGAAATCATCTAGTAAGGAGATCCTACTAGATACAACCACCCTTTGTAAAATATGGTCCATTTTGGGTAAAGGGTAATTGTCTTTGAGGGAGACTTTGTTCAGATTTCTGAAGCCTATACAGAGCCCGATCTCGCCATTTTTCTTCCTGGTTGGAACTAGATTAGAAACCCATTTGGAAAACCTCAAGGGGACTATAATATTGGCATCATACATCTTCTTGATTTCTTTCTCTATCAAGGGAAGAAACTTGGGATTAATTCTCCTAAGTTTCTGTCTAAAAGGTTTATGTTCTTCTTTTATGGGAATTTGGTGTTTTATGATGCTTGTGTCATAGGATTTTAAGTCATCGTAGCCCCATGAGAAAACATCTATATATTCCTTAAAAAGTTCAATTTATTTGCCTTTTTTCTCTGGTGGGAGTGATTTAGACAGTTTAATCATTTTGGGGTTTTCTTCTGTTCCTATGTTGCAGTCTTCAACCTCTTTACTGCTAGCTTCAATTTTTGTTTTTTTGGCTACATGGTTAAAATCAAACAAGTCTTCCTACAGAACTAAACCTCTAGGTAACATGTTATTTTTCAACTGCAAGATATCAGAATCTACATCATTTTCATTGATTTCTTCAGTATCTATTGTATTTACACTACCATTCCCCAAAACAGATTTATTTACAACTTCCTCATCTTGTTCTAAATCTATGTTCGTACATTTGAAATCATTTTTACATTGCAGGAAGTCTTCAATTTGATTGTCATTTCCAAATACCTGCCAGTATCTAATATTGTCAGGAACCGTTGGTATGCACTTCACCTCCACTGTGTACTTGCGAGTGGGATGAAAAGGGATTTTACAGGTAGCTGCTGACATGGCTAGTCCGTAAACAAGTATATTTTGTCCTCTAGGCATCACCTGCAAATCAACCTCAGTAAAGCATTGGAGAACATCCAAAATAGTGTTTCTATAGGCTCTAAGTCTGGGATGTTTTGCTGCATACTCACCTTTTATTTTCTTGATAATTAATTCAAAATCACCCCTTACCATTATCTGCTTAGTACCAACTTTCTTCAATAATTTTAGGCTGAGCACTAAAGCCTCGTACTCAGCTATGTTGTTAGTACATTGGAAGTTAAGTTTATAGGAATGATTCTCGGAGTACTTTGATTTGTGGTTATGCATCCACACTTTGGCCCTAGATCCTTATTTAATCACATCACCATCGAAGTCCATGCTCCAGAAGTCTGCTAGAAGTTCCTCATTTTCTTCAACCATGGGGATTCTCACTTTGATAGAATCTTTATCATCCTTTGAATCAGGTGCATCATCCTCCAGTTGTGCGATTTGTTCCTCAAATTCACCATCGTTGTATAGGATAAAAGAATCCATATCAGAGTGTGTAGAGTATAGTGGGTAATTGTGTGGCTTTTCCTAGCTACTGACCATATACTTCATCAGTGTTTCTCTGTAAAGTCTTCTCTATTGACCGAAAACTGGAATGGTGGTGTAGGACATATCTAGCTATAGGCTTCCTGTCAATTTATCTCCCCAAGACCTTGATAGCAACATACCATACTTGGGGGGAATATCTGCCATGATGATGTCCATCACCAAAATTTTCACCGGAATTTGAGCCAAGGTGATGCATAAGTCTTTAATCAGGCCTATACATTTGACCTTGTTGGAGTTGAAAGAATGTAAATCTTTGTAGGGTCTAGTGACCTCGAGTACCAACTTTTCCATCACGACTTTGAGAATTAGGTTGTGAGAGGCACCCAAATCCAGCATAGCATTGTGTAATATCATATCGTGGATATTTAGGTTGATGTAAAAAGGATCCACAACACCATTATTAGTTTGACCATCAACTTCAGGGCCGAAAATAAGGTCAGGTCGGTAATCGACAAGGTTTACTATGTCATAGTGGTTTATAGATCCAACATCCAAGGCTTTGGCACCTATATCAGGTTTGATGCTTAAAGCTTTCATCACCTGAGACCTATAAGTGTTCTTATTCATTAGCTCAGATAAGGGAATAGGAATCTTCAATTTTTCTAGTTCCCCTTCAAGGCTGAAAGGAACGATGGTTTTTTTTAAACTATGTAGTTATGATTTATTGATAGAAACTCTATGGACATGTGCACTTGTTTGAACGGTTGATGAAACTTTTGTTTGACTTGTTCTCTTAGGGATTTCTGGAGTTTTTTGCGCAAGATATTAAACGTCATTCCGCTTAGGGGTTTTCTTGGGAAGGTTTTCTAAGGTTTTCTTGGTTTCAACAGCTTTCTTTGGAGAGTTCTCATTAGCCTTCTTGCTTCTCAGGTTATACTGCCTGTGAACCTCCATTATAGCGTTCTCAAAGGCTTATTGTTCTGTTTTCTCGGCTTCCTCATTTACCTCTGTTTGTGACAGGACAAAGATTTTGTGTTCTTCCTGGGTGAGAAAAATAGATTCATGATCGTGATCATGATCACCCATTAGATTTATATGAGCATCATCAAACTCATCAATAAATTCCTCCCCATCATCAACATAGTTTTCTTGGAGAGGTGGTCTAATCTGCTGATTAGGTCCCCGTTGTTCCCGTTGATCCCTAGGATCTCTTTGTCTAATCTGGGGTGGATTTCTCCTAAAGTTTGGGTTTCTGATTTGAGGGGCAACTTGGTTCTCCCTAGGTGGATTCCTATCAGTTATAGTGAGTCTCTCCATAATTTTATCCATATCTTTGTCTAGAGAATCTAATTTGGTGTTAGATGAGGAAGTAGAAGGTTCTTCCTTGATGGTGACCCTCTTTTATGTTCTCTTCCTGTCCCGTCTGGCCAAAAGGTTTTCTTCTACACTAACGACACTTCTTTGCATGTCTTCCCAAGTTGTTGCATTTATCTCCCTTAATTGATATGACATGTCAACGTCAAAACCATCAGGGAACTTTATTAATGCCAAACCTTGGGGTGGTTTGATTTCAGTTGGGATGGAATTGTATAGATTGTTGAAATGAGTGCAGTAATCTTGCACTATCTCTCTTTGATTCCTTCTGATGTTCTCATATTCTGACAGAATCTGGAGAGGGTTTTTCTTTACCTCCCACCTGTCAAGGAAAGTCCTATGAAAACCAACAATATCAACAATGGTAGCAACACACAGGGTTTTGAACCACTTTTTAACTTCTCCAGTTAGACTTTGTGAAAATAACCTCATCTACACATTGGCTTCATCCACTTCCTATAGGTCAAAGTAATCGCTCATTTTGTCAACATGTTGTTTTCCGTTTAAAGGTCCAGAACCATCGAACTGTGGAAGTCTAGTTTGATAATCTTGGGGCATGTCATGTAAAGGAGAAACCAATACCAATAAATCATATCTTGTCACCATGATTGGTGGAGGGGGTTGAACAAAAACCTGTGTGATAGGAGAGGAAATGCCTAAAGATATAGAGGATGAAGAGCTTGGAGGAATGGAGTAACCTGGTGTAATTTTAGCAGAAACTGTAGCGATGGTTAAAATAGGAAGTTCGATGGACTACTAAAGATGGATCTTGTCTAAGGCCTGACCAAGATTTGCGACTAGGTCTTCAAGCTTATCAGTCTTGGAGTGAAAACGTTGCTCAAATTTAGCTCTAGGAGAAAGTATCTCAGGGGTCCTGGGCTGAAAAACGGTTTGGTCTAAGAACGTTTCACTGACAAAACTGTCAGATTTTGTCCTGAAAATACTTGTTTGAAAGGGTATCTCAGACTCAAGGTCTGGAAGAACAACCAAATTTTCTGGGGTGGAAAAATACCTCAGAAGAGGGTTGTTACTCCTCGAAATTTCCGCAGTACCTTTCTTCCTGAGTAGTCTTTCGGGATTATCTATTACTTTTGCAGGTTATGGGTCAGGATGAGATCTGGTAGAAATTATTTTGGGAGCCAAAACTGTTGATTTTATTCTACCTTTGGAGACTTTGGTTATTTATGCACAAACTTTAACAACCTATGAACATTATTTCTAGGTAAATATTAGAGTTTGTGTTTTTTCCAGAAATAAAGTCGTCTTTGTTCTAGGGGAAAGAAAACAAGGGGTGTAAAGTTTGTTTCAGTTCGTCCTTAGTATGGTCTCCATTTATTTTATCACTTTGTAAGTTCCCATAGGTTGTTATGAGGTGAGAATAAACTTATTAGAGGTAACCTTAACCAACCGCTTTGAAACTGGAAGCTAGCCCTACCAGTTTCAGAGAGGGATCTCTTCGTGAGTTCTAGATCTGTTTGAGTTTTTAAAGATTTTAGGCTAGCTAGAAAGAATATAACCAAGTTTTTTGTGTTGTTTTTTAATGAAGTGGTTGAATACCAATTACACTTCGATTGGGATATGGGGTCTGTTTTTAAAATATAGAAGTTAAATACAACTTTACAAGATTCGTTTCACAGGGTGAGATAGTGCTAACGCTGGATTCTTTAGAAATAAAAATGGTGTATTTTTGAAAAGGTAAGATATCAGTTAAAACAAAAAAGAATTTAAGAATTTCTTTGTTATAACATGATAGGAAAAAAATTTAAATCTATAAAATATTAAGAACAGAGTACACAATGGTAAATTATGCAACTTTAACTTCTTTTAAAGATTAGATTTTTGAAAGACAATATGATAACTGAGAAAGAAAAACTTGTACGCAGACAGAGGGAACTTCACCAACAATTTGACACGCAAGAATCCTGTGAAACATATCTTTGTATTACTGGAATAACTTCTTGATACAAATTAAAACAACAAGAGCTTGCTTGGGCATAAAGATAAACAAAACTTCCTACTTCTAAGTGAGAAATATTTATAATAAA
The DNA here is from genome assembly GCA_010110895.2 of Picea sitchensis. Taxonomy (NCBI): domain Eukaryota; kingdom Viridiplantae; phylum Streptophyta; class Pinopsida; order Pinales; family Pinaceae; genus Picea; species Picea sitchensis. The sequence continues at coordinate 8,780 of SNQJ01S0187910.1, read as the reverse complement.
AGTTACAACGACCCTATCATTAATGATCAGGACGTGAAAGAGTCTGAGTCTAACTAACTAGTCTGACAAGATGAGGAAATGTAGTAACTGATGATGATGTGTTGAATATCTCATGATGATTTCAGGGAAGACCATTGTTGAGTCATTCAGATGACCTCAACCGTGTTGTACACTGAGCTGGATGCTGAGATGGATGTTGTTTTGCCTTTACTCAATCAAATCGCATAACGCATCCCATCTCTGTGTGCTTGGGATGGTAATTTTCAATAACCGGCGGTAAACTTCATCCTTCTTGGTGTATTTAGAAAAAATCAACTTGATGATGAAGACATACTTGATCTCATGCTGAATGTTGAGGTCATGGTGCAGAGTCTCCAAGAATACTTTTCCCCTGATGTTGCTCTGTATCCCTGAAAAATTGGAACTGTCTATGGCCACGGTTGCGATCCTTTGCTTGTAATCGGACAGAGTCATTAGTTTATCATTTAGGACACGTAGATCAGGAAGACCCTTTTTCTGTAAGGATTCAATCTTGCTAAAAAATATTTGAACTCCAATGTCCATGTTCTGAGCCTTTTCCTCCAACTGTAACATCAATCCTCTTTTAGTCAATACTCTTTTTACCTCGAGGATAGTCTATGTTATGTCTTCGACTTTCAATTCTTCTAGCTCTTCTTTGGTTTTGGAGTTCAAAAACTGGATGATAGCGTTGGCCGCTGAGGACATCTCACCCAGTTCTATTCTTATCCTATCAATGGCTTATCTACTCTTTAACACCAGATCATGTTGCTCAAACATGATTTGCACCATGGGCCAAATTTCATTTATGGATTTTTCAATATCTGTCCATATGTTTTCCTTAGCCTCTGCTAATGTATTGCCTGACACTGTTTGTTTATGGAGTTGTTGTATTTCCTGCTGAAGCTTCTCTTTTGCCTATCTCTCAAAATTATATCTTGTTTGGAAAGAGGATTTGAGTTCCTGGAGATTTTCAACCTCCCTTTTCAACCTATTAATCTTTGTCTCTTGCAAATTATTTCCTCCATGGACTTTGCTAGCTCCACAGTTTTTTCCAGTGCTGTCATTGGGACTGCTAATGGAATTTCTATTATACTTACTTCTGCAATGGGAAATGCACTCAATGGGATGACTTCCATTGGTTTCATTTGTTCCTTTTCTTTCAATAATCTTTCCAAATCTATCTCCATTTATCTAAGCTGTGCGTTCTGCTGCATGATAAGCTTCAACAATTCTTCTTTCTCGTTTTTGGCTTCAGCTACCTCTTTAGCTTGTGAATCCCCTATTGGTGGAAATTTCAATTACTTTCTCAAATATGCAATGTCAGCATTCTTTTTCTTCAACATTTCCTCAGCTTCTTTAAAATTCGAGGGATCATACCCAATCTTAAGCACCCACTCCTCGAAGGATTTTATTTTATTATCCTTTGCAAAAGAGGATATCTTCTCCAACTTCAATTGGGTCTGAACATTGCTTAAAGACACCTGTAACTTAGTTTGGGTAGTGGAAGCATGCGCTAATGTGGAGAAAACCATTTCTCCAGTCTGTCTATGCAAATCCATCTAGTCAGCTGGATGGACTTGTTTAGTGTTAAAAACAATAGTTGACCTCTTGTAGTCAGTGATCTCTTTGGGGTGAGGCACTTGTGCTTGCAGGAATGCTAGATGCATTCTCCCTTTCTCTGTATCAAAGGCTAACAATAGTTTGTGCTATGTTGTGGAATTTTCCTTCCAGAACTGGGAGTAAGTGCTATTAGTCAGCATCAGGTTCTTATTTTTAATCATATCATATTTCTCAAAGATTCTTACAGGTGCAGATCCTTGTGGAGTTTGGGTGGTCACAGCTATTTCTGTTTGTTTCTTTGAAGAAGAAGTTGACAACACCTGTTGTCTTCTCTCAATCACTATGGAAGAGTAGGGATCTTCCTCACCATACATGTGAGTAGCAGGAGTGGTTTTGGATTTCTTGTTGTATACTCAGAATTCTTCTGTTGATACCTGAGTGATTGAAGTTGAATCATCTTTTCTTGGCCTTTTTTCCTTGGGTATATAAGGAGTAGCAGTCCGTGAGATAGACACTGAAGGAGATTCATGTGGCTCTGTATCTACCAGAGTATTTACTTCCCATTCTGTCTGATTCACATAGTTTTCGATTTCCGGTTTGAGGGTGTGGGCATAGGGTGAACTTTTGTTCTTGGACCTCATCTCTACAATGATCCCACTAGGGTCATATCTCCAAATAAAACTAGTGTTGAATTTCATCTCCTTCGACAATTTGTCTTCTTTTTCCCCAACAACTCGACTGTTGCAGATAAATGGGCCTATTTGTCCTTTGATCCTCATCTACTATTTTTTCTTTAGAGACACAAAATGGATATCATCTGAGTTTATCATCTGACGAATATATTCCAGTGTGAATATTCGAATAGGCACATGCTTAGGCAACTTGTATGGAGCTAGTTCGCACCCATACACTCTGATTTCTATGTGATTATGGTATAGAAACCAATCTCCATTCTTTGCCATATATGAAAGGTGAAAAACTCTTTGAATTTCTTCATTTATTCTCGGCTAAGGTATTCCACTAAGCATGCCTACAACAAGATGATAAAATAGTTCAATGAATTGTTTAAAAGTGAAGTCAGTGTAGTTTCTCCTGAGCAGTGATGTCCATAATGTGACTGCTTGAGGTTTTCCTTCCTAGTCCATCTTCTGCATTGAGAAAGAGAACCTATCCGCCTGAAAAAATACGAACATGTAAGCTAGGATGGGTGAGTACTGGAACATGCCCTCTGTGGAGAACTGTGAAAACTGCTCGTGAATGTTCTCCGCCAGGAAAGTGTTGTAGTCAAACTAAGTGGTGGATTTTTCCTCGGTAGAGAAAATGGACAGAAAACCCAATATAGGATCATCCACCCATGCGTCTGAAAAATAACCAAGAAGACAACAGAGTGATGAAATGACTTGGTTTCCCTTTTTTGAGAACAAGGAGGAAGGATAGGGGGGATTTCATTTGGGGAACTGAGCATCTTGTGGGAGAAAAAATTCAAATATCTAGGCTCTTTGAGGAAAAGATAATTTCTGGTATAACTCTGTTATGATTTCGAGATTGAAAGGGGATGCAGATTCATTTCTGGGTATCTGCATCATCTGATCAATGGCCTCTAGCGTGATGAAGAACATAGTTTCTCCTGAGAACGAGACTATGGCTCTCTGGTCAGGAAGGTAATGAGCCTGGCATTTGAGGGAAAATTTAGGGAAATGATGGACCTGGGGAAAACGATATAAAGGAATATTGGACTCCCAGAGTCCGATTTCGTCGCTCTGATCTAAGAAAGTGTCTTTGATCCATGACTGCAACTCCGCGAAGTCAACTTCACATCTTGTGTCTGATATAAGATGATCTTTGTCAGCCAATGGGATCTTGTCGAGGTCGACAGGAGGTGGGAGGAAAGGATATTCCCTGGCTTCTGCTTTCTTGGATTTGGGCGCCATTGCTGTGAAGAGTACCTGTAATTCAAACAAAATGTTAGTGGTAATGGTTGTGGCTGGATGAGGCATTGCAGAGGTGGAGGAAAATGAATCTCTTGATACGCAGGGAATGTGAATGGAATGGGATATGGTCGAAACAGGGTTGAATTTGAGTATATGGCTAGTCATAAATGGCCAATGGGTCATTTAGAGCATGAGAGTGCAGGATGAAGGACGTCTGAAGTGTACCTCTGGTCAATGTGGGAACTGGTGATTGGAAGGCGAATGGGAAAGATATGACCTGTAATGGTTAAATGGATGGGACATGTTGACGGGGTCATGACGTGGAACTTGCAGAGGGTGATGGTGAATGGTAATGCTGATAGGCAATAAATGTTTGGAGAGGGGGAGTTGGGATGCAATGAGATGATGCCACGTTGCGATGGGGCCCGCCTGGATTTGTTTCATTCCAGACCCCCCCCCTTCATTTAAAGGTAGAACAGTCAGGGGGGTCTGGGATTCCTTGTTGACCACTGATCTAGGTGCAACTGGATCATCTATTGATCTGGTCACGTTTTTTAACATCATGTCAGACCCCCTCCCTCCGTTAAAAGCAGAATGGTCGGGGGGGTCCAAAATCTACTATGGACCATCTGATTGCGTGATGGTGGGATGGTTGTAGATTTGAACACACATCTTAAACATCTTTTTGGACCCCTCCCCCCCCTCACCATTAAAGGTCGAATGATCAGGGCGGTCCAAAATCTTTTCAGAGCCATAGATCTGGGCGCTCATCACTCAGTCGTAGATCTAGGCTTGATCTTTAATTTTCCAGATAACGATTCAACATATGGCATGGGACATAGGCTTAATGGATTTTTATGGGTTTTGTGCACTACTTCTTCTTCTCTTTATCACCATGGGGTTAGAAAAACACTTCATCATCCAAAATCTTTCATTTTTCATCAATCATCATACATATTTATTGAAAAAAAAAAATTTAACCTATGTCCTACCCTACATCATTTGCACCTTTAGCCCAGATTAGACTATTGGACTAAGAAAATACTCTACCTTGGGGCTATTTGACAGAGATTAGGTTGTTTGGTCAAGTTTATTCACTAACTGACCTATCATCTTGACTAAGATTAGACAATTTAGTCAAGCTTATTCACTAAGATTATCAACATCAATTTAAAAGGACTTGGTCATGCTTAAAATGTATGAACCAAGCCATTTTTATTGCATGTGGCTTCATTTAATTTCTTTTATGCCCTCTTTTATTCTTTTCTCATTTTCTTTTTCTTTTTCTTTTCTTTCTTTTTCTTTTTCATAATGCAGTAGTCTCTGCAAATCAAAAACAGTGAAGGGAACAAAAATACAATCAACAGTTGATCCTATAAATTATAGGGTTATAACAGAACCCTCTGTGTCACTTCGACTGAAGACTACGCAGAGCATCCTATGATTTCTAGTCTGTTCCTCCCTATCATGTGAAGACCTTCTTTTATGTTTCTTGTACCTAGTTTCAACTACACCTAGTACCTAGAACCTTCTTCCTGTGCGTTTATTGTGAGCTACAATGCAACTGGTTGTCATAATATTGTTTCAACCGACTCCCATTTACCAAACCATCCTTCCATTCTCCATTAAGGGTCTTCAACTATGTAACTCCTCCTTTTGTGACATAGGAAACTTCGAATGGTCCAAGCCAATGTGTTTTGAACTTCCCTGGATGCTTCATGAACTTGTTGTCATATAATAGTACCAAATCTCCTTGCTTAAATTATTTCTTCTTGATATTTTTGTCATGGTAAGCCTTTTCTCGTTCTTTTTGTACCTGTTGATGAAATCCTGAAATGAACCTATCTTCCTCTAGTTCCATCAACTGTGCGAGCTTCTCTTGAAAAACCCTAGTGTCATCCATACCTGTAAATACTGCAATTCGTAAACTAGGAACCAAATATTCCATAGGTACTACTGCTTCCTGGCCATAAACTAGCTTAAAGGGAGTCTGTGTTGTTAATTTTTTGCAAGTAGTTCTGTAACCCCATAATACTGTTGGAATTATTAAATCCCAATCATCTTTGTTAACACTGCAAATCTTAGTCAGTGTTGTCTCCAAGATCTTATTGAAAGCTTCGACTATACCATTCTCTTGTGGGTGGTATGGAGTTCTCTTCTGATGGTGAAATTTGAATTCCCGAGTCAAGGCTTCAATAGTTTTGTTGATGAAGTGTGTGCCTTGATCACTCATAAGGATATTTGGGCATCCAAATCTGGTTATGATATCCTCAAAGATGAATTGTGCAGTTGTGGCTGCACTACAATCCTTAACTTTTCTTTCTTCTACCCATCTGGTCAAATAATCTATAGCAGTGATGATATATTGAGCTCATGTGCACTTCCCTAGTGGGTTAATAGGTCCCACAAAGTCAATAGCCCATTTCTCAAATGATTTCATAGTTAAATGAGGTGCTAAAGGAATATCATCCCTTCTGGAAGGATTCCCTATCCTTTGACATACATCACAGGCTCTGTAGTATTCCTTAACATCCTTGTGTAAAGTAGGCCACCAGAGGCCAGCTATGAGGACCTTTTGTGTTGTTGATTTCCCTGCATAATGTCCTCCTACGATGCCTTCATGTGATTCTATAAGAATCAATGGTATTTCTGCCTCCATAATTCATCTCCTCAAGATCTCATCTGGTCCCATATTATATAACTGTCCATCTATGAGCTGAAAATATGCAGCGCGGACTACCAATTGTTTCTTCTGAATAACTGTATGCTCGTGGGGCGCCATTCCTATGGACAAAAACTAAACTATATCGATGAAGTGATCATCGACTTTTCTGATGGCCAACAACTATGCATCTGGTAGTGTATCCTCTAGACTAGTAGGATCCTCTCCATGTTCTAAACTAGATAAGTGGTCAGGTCCTTTATTCATTCTTCCTGGCTTGACCACGACCTCAAAGTCATACTCATGGAATGATAGTAGCCATATTCATATTCTTCCCCCCAATGTTGGCTTGTTGACTAAGTATTTTAATGCAGAATGATTAGTGAACATATTAAAATTTCCTCCTAGCAAGTAGTGTCTAAACTTTTGTAGTGCATACACCATAGCCAAGCCTTTTCTTTCAATGGTAGTATAATTCCTTTCAGCTGTAGAGAGCTTCCTGCTAGCAAAGACTATAGGGTGGTCAATGTCTCTTTCACMTGGATGTGCCAAAACTGCTCCTAATGCAATGGACGAAGCATCAACATGAACATTGAACTCCTTACTCCAATCCGGAAAAACCAGGATAGGAGCAGTGGCCATTTTCTTCTTTAGTGTGTCGAGGCTCTGCTGGAATTATTCTGTCCATTTGAACTTACTGCCCTTCTTTAATATCTTCTCCATGAGTTTTATTATATGTGCATAACCCTTAATAAACTTCATATAGTATCCAGTGTATCCTAGTGCATTGCACAACTGTCTAACTGAAGTGGGGGGAGGTATATCAACAATGATAGAAATCTTAGAAGGATCTACCAACAACCCCTTCTTACACACAATGTGCCCCAACAACACTCCAAAGGGTGAAAATAAAATACATCTTTTCATATTCAAGGCAATCTGACATTTCTTGCACTTATCTAACATCAATCTCAAACATTCAATATGATCTTTCAATAGACTAAAAACGGTCCAATCATCAAAGTATGCTTCCAAAAACTTGTGTAAAAAGTCCTTAAATGCTTCAACCACCACCATGGAATAGATGGTTGGTGCATTCTTCAATCCAAAATGCATCACAGTGTACTGAAACAAACCCCATTCTATTGCAAATGTGGTCTTATGTCGGTCTTCCTGAGAAATTTTGATCTAGTGATAGCCTGAAAATCCATTTGTAAATGAATAGACTTCCTGTCCGCGTACATTGTCTAGGACTTCATCAGTAAAAGGTGTAGGGAATCGATCATGTAAACATGCATCATTCAACTTCCTTAGGTCCACATAGATTCTGATTTCTCCTGAATTCTTATCCTAGACTACCATGGGGCTGATCCATTTAGATTCTTCAACTGGCTCTATGATTCTTGCTTCTAGCATTCTATCCAATTCAATCTTAACTTTCTGCTTGTACTTGGGATTCAGTCTGTAAGGTCTCTTCTTCATAGGTCTAGCATCTTCTTTCAAATGGATCTTCATTTCTCCCATGGGCCCTTTAATTCCCTTGATGTCTCTGAACTGGTTGGAAACAAGTCCTGGTATTCATGCAATAGTTATGTGATCTTGCTAATAGTAGCATCATCCAAATAGTCTCCAACATTTTCCAGCTTAGGTGCTTTCTCTGTTCCAATGTTAACTTTATTAATTTTAATAGACTTCCCTACAAAAGGTAATTCAATCCCTCTCCCTTGTATGTATCTTTGTCCCTCGGTTTCTAAAATGTTTACATCTCTAGGGTCATCGTCCTCATCAACATTGATATTATAGCAACCCTGTAACCGATGAATAGGCGCATTCCATTCATCTTCTTCTTGTTCGAGAGGGAGGTTAGATACTTCCTTAAAGGCCTTATCTATTATAATATGTAAAGCTTGATCTATTGTAGGGTATTGGATTTCAAATAGGAATGTATCTATAAAGTTCTGGGTCATCCCATCCCAATCTGTAGTGATGAGGCATAGTTCTACTTGAAGATACTAGTTGATAGGTGTAGTATCTAAGGTGCTAATGAACTTATGTACCTATTGTTCTTTAGGGATGCTTCTCTAGTATTCCTCATAATTTTGCACACAGTCCTTAGGAAAACTTTGACTTGTGTATCAAACTTTGCATCCTTCATCTTAGTCCAAAAAGCACACTATCAATAAGGTGTGACATTGCACCCACTCAGTGATGTTCTTCTTGTGTGTCCCCCGCCATCTGGCTGGTGTAGCTTTCAAGGCTTCATCAAGTGCCAACAATCTCTATTGTATTGGTACAATTCTCTTAAATTCAACAAAAAATGTCTCTAAATGATTCAAACCATCAAATGTAGGAAGATTACTTACTTATGTGCCAATCCAGTGAACTGCCCTGGCCAATCTGGCACACCTCCACGTAGAGACTTTGCACATTCTATTCTGCCAATTTTCCAATGCTTCTTCTGAGTTGGATGAGAATGCATTCTCACTTCACCAACTTAGATTTCCATCTGTTGTAGGATTAATATAATCATGTTGTCTTGTTGTCAGTTTATAGATGTTCTCTAGCTCGTATGCACAGTCTTCTTCTCTTATAGGCTCTATGTATCT
>SNQJ01S0187907.1:18420-33122 GCA_010110895.2 Picea sitchensis | reverse complement strand
CTCTCCTATTCCAATGCCTTTTGCACACATATTTTTAAAGTGTTTCAGCCATAATATTTTCTTCTAACCTCACACTTTAGGGGGGCATCTTTTACACACATATTTTTCATACTTAAGTAAGGGAGTGTTTGTCATGATCCCTAGAAATTTTAGGGGATAAATTTATCATATGAAGGTCAAAATACTATGTGCACATGTATTATTCATTTTTATTGAAAAAAGGAAATTACTTTAGTTTGAGAATCCACCTCACATCTATTTTCCTAATATCAAGGAGAAGTTGAGAGTCTCATGGATGGTTGACATATTTTCTCAAACCAATGTCCTAATTTGATGGATCTTGAGAGATATTTCCTCCCTAAAATCCTTAAGAGATATTTTCTCCCTTGAGAGATATTTTCTCCCTAAAATTCTTGAGAGATATTTTCTCCCTAAAAATCTTGGAGATCCCAATTTAGTGGATCTAGTGAGTGATATTATCCTTGGATTGTTGAGTTAGTTATCAAATGGAAAAATATTTAAATTCCTTATGTGAGAGCTTAAGGGAAAAGAGAGATGAGAGAATCCTACTTTTTATCTTGAAGCATTCAAGAGAGGGTTGTATAGGAGAGATTTTGAGGAGTTGGTGTAGCATCGTCATTGAGGTTGTAAATATTCCATTTCTTTACAATTTTAATATATAACTTGGCCTATTTCTCTTAATGTCTACATTGTTTATTTCATGAATGTTTTTTTGTGTCTTGTTTAAATCCAAAATAGATAAATATGTTTTTTTCTAACAATATATAGTAGTAGAAGAGGATTGTCTCATCTCTCACAAGAGGGATACTTCCACATCAGGAGTTTGGAGATCAAATTCAACAGTTGGAGGAGCGAGGACAACCTACAGGAAAGAGGTAAGACATATACCTTTTCCTCTTTCTCTCTCTCTTATGATTTCATTAATGAACATATAAATTAGTCTTAAGGGGGAGTCAGTGTCCATTTTTTTCCTTCTGTCTTGGATTGAAGGAAACTTGATCCAAGGGGAGTTCAACATATCTACAGGGAGAATTTATCACAACAAAAATTCCCTAGTATTGACATGTACAATCATGTATGCACTTGTTACTATTGTAACTTGTGTATGTACACACCATATAGTACTGAAACCCATGTATATATGTTCTGAGGAATATTGAAACCCATGTACATCTACATATGACTGCAAAATCAACTTTTTCTTCAGTACGGTTGTTTCCCTAAAATCCATCTTTCAATTTTTGACTATTGTTTTATAGATTTGTTGAGATATCCTTACAGATCTGATAGATCTATTGTAAACTATTATGGATATAAAATATGGCTCTCTCTTAGAGTGAGATCTCTGATAATTTCTAATCATGATGCCTAGGCATATTTTTTACTAGTGATTTCCTTATTGTAAATCAAATTGGCAACTCACAAAACAAAATACACTTACTGGAATAATAAACTGAAATAAATAGTGGAAGAAATATTGGAAACCAAATATCATACACAATACACAAAGATATTATTCCCTTCAAATCGGCTTATCATTATAATAATATCAAATATTACAAGGGCTCCCTTACTGGGAAAATGGCCCACTAATAAATACAAAAAACTATAGGCAGCACCTTTAAACCCTAGAAACTCCTCCATGGTTATATGATCCCTTACATTCACTTTTCCATATCTATATGCACCTATCCTCACTATGGCCTATGTATGTACAAACTTTTATCCATTGTATCTTGCATACATACGCACCCTGGCTAACCTATGAACTATGTACTGTTGAAAATGTGTTTCCATTGATGTCAAAGGATTTCATTGATATTACAAGAAAGGGAGACTGATTGTTATCAATGATAAGGGGATACGATGAGATGATAAGCTTCTACATATGTACTTGATATCAGAGGATATGTCATGTTGGAATTTGTGTTAAAGGAAGTCATTGATATCACAAGCAGGGGGAGACTGTCAGGCGCAAGGATTGAATCGGAATCAGTAACACAAATCCATGGATAGACAGAGGAATCACCTTATTGTTACTACTTATCCACCCTATGTGTATGAAGGAGATAGGAGAGAGAAAGCATTCAGACTACCAAAACCAAGGAGGAGATCAAGAAGTGTCTTAATCGACTCTCTGTGAATAAATTAAAAAATGAATGAGAGTCCATAATATGAGCTAGACAGATGCATGGAAATGAATTTCTGATGATTATGAACAATCAACCCCAGAGAACTCAGAAGAATGGTGAGATTGGAAAGTAAACGAAAATAAATCCATGGAAAAGAATATTGTTTGTTGTATGCCTCTATGTGTCGATGAGTCTCTTTATGTGAACATTATTATGCAATAAATATAAGAATAGATATATGACAGAGGAGAAGAAACAAAGATGGCAGTACAGACTACGAAAATAAAATGGTCACAATTCGATGCTTATTATGTAGAAAGATGAGAAGTTGAAGAGCTTTGTTACAGAGTAATTTACAGAAGATATAAGAAATGAAGAAGTTGATATATCCCACATTCATTAGGACAACAAACTTAAAAAAATTTAAAATGGAAAAAAATTATCACTTAGTTCATATTAAAGTGAGTGGAAGAGCTATGGAACCTTACATAAAATATTAACTTGTGTGTTTCTCCCTATTAAGGGTTTCCACGTTACATATTATGTATTTTGTTTATTTTATGATGATGAATTTGTTATTCTATTTATAGTTAATGCTTCATGTTATCATACAGATTGTAGGTTGGGAAAGGCCCGACCCAATCCACAAACATGGGACAAATGTGAGAGCATATACCCACTGTCACCTTATATGGATACTCTCCTCACTTTAGTGATGATGAAAATCACCACAAGGGGGGAATATCAGTGACCCTAGGGGGGGAAAATGGAAAGTGAAAATATGAGAGTTAAAACCCCTATAGGACAAGTCAGAAAGTGGAAAATGTCTTGGGTAAGAGTCTTGTGGGTAAGGGTAGGTTTCTGAAGTGAAGTGTACCTACAAAAGAGTATTATACCTGCCTGAGACAAGACAAAATGGAGATATACAATCCAAAATATCAAATGGACAAGAAAGTGAAGATTGTTTTCCTATATTGAAGTAGTAAACAAGAATATATACCAGCAAGTAAATGATAACAATAGTTGCAAAATGTATCACCAAAATCCTGATAAAGGTGCAAGAGACTAAGCTAGGAACTACTAGTTTAAACTGAAGTGTAATGAAGCAAGAATTTAGTGACAATAGAGGGCTATTAGATATTTTTTTCAGATAATTATAATGACAACCAAGTGGTTGTAGAAAACATTTACTATAGTAGAAAATTTCAACCATAAAAATCAACAAGTAAATCGTCAAGAAGTTAGTCAATGAGCAGTAGAACAATAATACTGCCTTCCAAGAAAATTTCAAAGGTTGAAAAGTAAGTAGACAAAAGAGTTTAAGTGTGTGTTTTTTCAGCCCTAATGGTTGTATATTTTATTTGATTATAACCAGAGAACTACCAAGCCAAGCTAGACACCTTAGTCGCTCAAGTAACTACTATAGTGGTAAAACCCCCCTATGGACTACACTAGGGTTCAACATGTAGGCAAATATAACTGTCTAAAAGTCTCCTACTTTTCTAACTACCTCAAATATACCCCAAATTAATACATGAAAGGAAAAGTGAAAATATCAGGTAACTTTACCTTGTACTCCATGTCTGATGTCGATCCTCTCGCATCTGATAGCTCCCCTGACTACAAGCCTCCTCCCAAGGCTGGCATGCATTCACAAACAGATAAATAGGAAACTGCAAACATGCATCTCATATATAAATCATGGGTTATATGTTATTATAAGACATAAATCAAATACAAATATTTAACACATCATATTTCAGGATAGAAAAAGTATTCCTTTTATTGATATCAAAATGTTTACTTACAGCAAAGGTCGATGAATGCTCCACGAACCTGGTCTAGGATCCTCTTCACCAAGATCCAACTGTGCTTATATGTATCTTTATCCTCTCACACTTATTCTAGGGAAATGGCATAGGCTTATGATGGAGGAAAAAAGTCAAGAATGGGAAATTCTGATGCAAATCTCACAAGGTGGCTATAATTCTTGGGGCAAGGAGGGGATGTGAAATGGGCAAAGTTTCACTATTATTATTCTTGGATTAGGAATGAGACCCAAAAACCTTCTTTTATGTGACAAAAGGATGTTTATTCGGTTGGGTGATGAGATATAGGTGGTGGGATAGTTAGGAAACTACCCAATAGCGCGTAATCTCAACGAATTCCTTGCAACTTTTTAATTTTTGCAACTTTTGTAAGTATACGCGGGTTGTAATGGTGCAGTTAGTATACGTACGCATGTTGTAGTGGTGGAAAAAGTGTGTGTATGTGGGAAGTAGTGCTACAGGGTGCGTACATCTTCAAAAATAGTGTTTTTAAGAAGAGTTGCTCAGTGATGGCTTGGTAAAAATAGAAAGTAAGAGGGCTAAATGTCAGGTATGCATGTATTGAGAAATTTAGGGTTATAACAGATTTCCCCTAATGTGTGAGGTCAAAAGAGCATATGATGGCCGAAATACATTACAAAATCTTCACCAATGTACGAAGCGAGTGAGCCTAGGACCAGAGTTCGGGAGGTGCCATCTACAAAAATAAAAATTGTCTCACCGAGGCGCGCATACCCATGCTTGGGATGAAATAAATCATGGATGCCAATCAAATACACTGCAGATACATGTCATATAACTATATAAAGTGTAGTCATGAGAAATACACAGTGGATCTACATCTCAAAATCAAAGATATACATGTATAGTATCCATATTCAAGAATCCAGTGATGCCTGATGGTTGGAGATGAGGCCTTTAGAGCTCGAGCAACAAATTCAATATCTTCAAACTCGGGTAGGAGTGTAATCTGACTGTATGACTTCACTACCCAAAGGTCTTTGACAGCTTGTCGGGAATAGACAAGAGGATCTCGATGATCAAGAAGATAACTTCAGTGATTTCGAACAAAGACTTGATTGGACTTCTGGGATGGTTGGGCATGAGGTCAAGAGACAAATTGCAGAAAGGCTGACTCAGGATGGGTAAAACTTCCCCTAGACAATATCATGACATATGATCAGACTCAGGCAACATGACATTGACATAAGTTCATGATGCAGGAGGCAACGCAAAATCTCCATGTGTTTGGAAGGATAACCAAACAGAGGAGGACACAACTCTATGTAACAAGAACAAATTCATAAGGTCATATTAAATCCCAAATATTGACGACAAATGAAAGTATTTTCTTTGTCCAAAGGTGACTCATTGTGCTGTCGAAAAAATAAAATAAATTGCTCGTCCTCTTTTTAGGGTATTTTTTTTTTTTTTTTTCTTTTTCAATATTTTTAAAGAGCTTGAAAAATAATAAAAGAATGTTACGTTACAAAGGAAGAACGAGTGTCACAAGCATATTATTTCCAAGTGCAAGGAACACACTAATGCTCCTAGCAAGGAGACATGTGCAGGAAAAGGACACTCAAGGAAAATTCCTCTGTGGGTCAAGGTGTCAGGTCGCAGAGGCAAAGTGCTACAAGGATTGTGTATAAGGCATGCTTCAAAGGTTCAGTTGAGAGCAACATGGAACTGTAATTAGGCCAAATATGCAGAGATGAAAATGCATTTAGCAAGACACGATGAAATCCCCTTCAATGTATTTTTCACAAGCCCAGAGAAGGTAATATCGGTAGTTTTTTCATGTTTCGAGAGTCTAAAAAAACGTAAAATAAGACTCCACTGGGGTACCTTTTTTGAAGGTAGTCTATTCGGTTCGAAAAAGGGGTAAACTAGCACCAAAAAGACGTCTATTCAAAACCATTTTAATGACTATGACAAAGACAATATCACTCGACAATCTTTTCAATTTTAAGGAGTCTAAAAAGAGCTTAACTATGGACTCACAACCTTTTTCTAGATTTATTCTCCTTAGCCCGAAAAAGTATAAAATCTACTTAGGAGAACTCTCCTGGCGAGACAAATCTCCCAAGGTGTACCTTTTTCCTCCTTAATCTACATGCCAAAAAAGGGGGTAAACTCATGCCAGTAGATGTTCTTCTGTACCAATTTTAATGAGTTTGAAGGAACAAGGTCACTCGACGATCTTTTCAATTTTAAGGAGTCTGAAAAGAGATTAACTATGGACTCCATAGGGGATTTTCTTTTGGACCAATTTAACGAGTGTGAAGGAACAAGGTCACTCGACGATCTTTTAAATTTTAGGAAGTCTAAAAAGAGCTCAAGTATGGACTCCGTGGGGGTTCCTTTTTCGTAAATTTAGTCCCTCAAGCCCAAAAAAGGGTTAAACTTATACCTGAGAATACTCTTCTAGCGAACCGAAGTTCCTAGAGTATACCTTTGTTCGTAAAATTGACCATCTAGACCGAAAAAGGGGAAAACTACCGCCGGACAGACATGCCTTCAAGTTTTAGTTTGGCGAGCGTGAAGGACAACAAGATCGCTCGACAATCTTTTCATTTTTATAGAGTCTGAAAAGGGATTAAAGAAGACTCCAGGGGGCTACTTTTCTCAAGTAATTTCTATAGTGGGAAAACACCTCTACGGACTACACAAAGGGCCTAAAGTGTAGGCAGAGTTAACCGTCTAAAGTCTCCTACTTTTTATCACTATCCCAACATTACCCCACAATCATACATAAAATACAAGAGAGAGAGATCCAGTAGGCCTACCTTAAACTCTACGTCTAGTGCCGATCCCTTTGTGCTTGGTTGATGAACAAGAAACTAGAAGAATGCATTTTATATATGAATTAGTGGATTGGACATCATAAACAAGAAATGTAAACAAATCATATAAGTTCAAGACGCCATTTGGCGAGACAGAAAAAGTACTTCTTTATATTAATCTCACAAAAGTCGCTTACAACATGAGATTGACACTACTCCTTGAACTTGGTCCTGGGCTCCTCTTCACCATACACCAACTGCTTCCACGTCTTCTTCTCCTCTTCAGTTCTCTCTTAGGGAAATGGTAAGGGATTTACAATTGGGGAAAAGGGGGATTGATAAAATGGGCAGAGTTTCTTTTCTCTCATGCTTCCCCTTGCAATGGGACCCCAACCCCTTCTTTTATAGGCCAAAAGGGACAGTAACAGTTCGGGTGACTAGATATGGGCAGTCAAATGGTTAAGTAACATCCCAGAAACCAGTATCCTATGAAAATTTCCACATTTCACAATATTTTGTGAGTGTACGTGGGTTGTAGTGGCTCAACAAGTGTGCGTACGTGGGCAGTAATGGTGCACGACATGTACACCTTCAAAATGATGGTTTTTAGAAGAGATGTTCAATAATGGCTTGGTAAAGATAACAAGTTAGATGGCTTGATGCCAGGTATGCATGTTAGGTGAAATTTAGGGTTATAATAGATGCCCCCTAATGTGTGAGGTTAGAAGAGCATCTGATGGCCGAAATACATTACAAATATTCACCACTGTATGATGCGAGTGAGTCTAGGGACCAGAGTTCAGGAGGTGCCATCTGCAAAAATAACAATTTGTCTCACCGAGGCGGGCATACCCATTCTTGGGATGAAATTAAATCATGGATGCCAATCAAATACACTGCAGATCCATGTCATATAACTATATAAAGTGTATCCGTGAGCAATACACAAAATATCTACATCTCAAAATAAAAAATATACATGTATAGTATCCATTTTTAAGAAGCCAATGACGCCTGATGGTTCAAGATGAGGTCTTCAGAGATCGAGAAACAAATTTAGAATCTTCAAAACTCGGATAAGAGTGTAATATGAGTGTACAAATTCACTACCCAGAGGTCTTCGACAGCTCATCGAGAACAGACAAGAGGATCTTGATGATCATGCATATAACTTCATTGATTTTGAGCAAGGACTTGACTAGTCTTTCTGGGTGACCAGGCATGAGGACAAGAGACAAACTGCAGAAGGGCTGACTCAAGTTTAGTAAGACTTCCATTGGACAAATGAAAGGATGTACTTTGTCCAAGGGCGACTCATTGTGCTGTAAAAAAAAAAAAAATACTTTTCCCTTCCTCTTTTTGGGTATATTTGTTTTTTTTGTCTTTTTTCAATAATTTTGGGAAGCTTGAAAAGGAATAAAGAATGCTATGTTACAAAGGAGGATCGAGTGTTGCAGACATACTAGTTCCAAGTGTAAGGAACACATTGATTCTCAAAGCAAGGGGACATATGCAGGAAAATGACACTTGAGAAATATCCTCCATGGGTTAAGGTGTCACGATGCAGAGGCAAAGTGCTACAAGGCTTGTGTATAAGGCATGCTCTATATGGTTCATTTGAGAGCAACATGGAGTCAACATTAGGCCAAAGATGCAGGAATGAAAATGAGATTAATAAGACACAATGATAACGTCCTTCGATGTGATTTTAAAGAGCCGAAAGAAGGTAAGCTCGACAATTTTTCATTTTTAGAGAGTCTGAAAAAGTGTAAAAGGAGACTCCATTGGAGTACCTTTTTCGAAGGTAGTCTAGTCGGTTCGAAAAAGGAGTAAACTATCGCCGAAAAGATGTCTATTCAAAATAATTTTTATGAGTGTGACAAAGACAATATCACTCGGCAATCTTTTCATTTTTAAGGAGTCTAAAAAGAGCTTAACAATGGACTCTGTCATAGATGTTCTTCTGGACCAATTTAATGAGTGTGAAGAAACAAGGTCACTCGACTATCTTTTCAATTTTAGGGAGTCTTAAAAGAGATTAACTATGGACTCCGTGGGGGTTCCTTTTTCGTAATTTTAGTCCCTCGGGCCTAAAAAAGGGTTAAATATATACCTGAGAATACTCTTCTAGAGAACCGAGGCTCCTAGAGTATACCTTTGTTCGTATTTTTGACCATCCTGACTGAAAAAGGGGTAAACTACTGCCAGACAGACATGGCTTTAAATTTCATTTTAGGGAGCATGAAGAGAAAAGATCACTCGACAATCTTTTCATATTTAGAGGGTCTGAAAAGGGTTTAAAAGAAGACCCGTTGTGTTTTGGGAGTCCCGAGGGTGAGCTCAAGAGCGATAATGAATCATGAAAATGAGGCTCATACTTGTAATTAGAAAAACTAATAAGGACTCTCGATCCTATAATCATTAGTGACGGCATAGACACCAAAATGAAACCAAGATCTACCTAGAGCATCCATGGAAGGTAGGCTCTACCACTAAATTACGACACTTCTAGAACAAGAGTGAGGATTCAGTGTCACAATTCAGTGGGATAAATCCTATTGCAAAGAGGAAAAGACAATGAGGTGCAACAAGTGGAGGTGGAAACCTAACTTACATGCACAAAGTTGAATAAATGAATTTTTACCAAAATACCTTTAAAATGACCCAACTCTCCAAAAATTTTCCCAATACCCAAAGTAACACTTATCGTAACATTCCATAAGAAACTCATGAACCATACTAAATGATTTTTTAAGTTATAAAAAATGACAAAAGGGTTCGAAAAAATGACAAAAAGGGCCAAAAAAGTCTATAAATAGAAGTTTTCCAGCTCATTATCACTATTACGAATTGAGAATTGACCAAAAGTCAAAAAACACCCCTTTGTCAAAAGAGTTGATTCTGAGAGCTTCAGTGGATGAAATGAACTTCTGCTTGGACCAAGTAAGTACAAATTATCCCCTCCTTCATTTCCATTCCTCTTTTTTGTATTTTTTTTTTCTTTGGGGGGGGATGACCTTTAAAGGGTCATCCCTGTGTGCACGCGGGTAGAAGAAAAATTTCTCGCATGTACATGCGACTGTCCTCAATACAACCTGCATACACCCTCAATAAGTGGGAAAAAAAGGGATGCAAGAGTTAACTCTCCATTTTTTTTTTGTGTTTGCAAGATGTATGTTCATTGGAGAGAGAGGGAACATGAGGAATTTGATTTTTTAGTCTCAGAATACCCCGCTGCTATCGTTGTCTTAGCACAATGTGGGTTGCTAAAAATTTTCCAGTGTCGGTTCATGAGGGTACAACCCAGGCTGCTAAATGCCTTGGTAGATTATTGGCACTCGAATGCGGAGGCATTCATGCTCGAGGGATAGTCATTGACTCTGATGACTGAGGACATCTATTTTCTGACTGGCCTCTCAAGGAGAGGGGAACCAGTCAACCTGTGCACTTTACCCCTCAGGCCACACAACATCGAGGAGTTGATTGGACTCCACTGTGAGGATGGTACTGAGAAAATAGGTTCTCAGGTGCCTATTCATAATATTAACAACCTACTATTGAAATTGATTGTTCTACTCATTGGGCGGATCACTAGATCTGCAACTTTGCATTAGGATTCCTGGTTGCACATGAATTGTGTAGTTCAGTGCTTAAATGCACAATTTTTTTACTAGAGCACAACCATGCTTACATGCATGAAGAGACCGTTGATAGATTGTCGAGTTCGGGCGCATAGGAACTTTGGGTTTGGGACTGTTTTGTGCTCTTTCTTCTTTGAGAGGGTACCTAGTCTCAGTCCTTGAGAGACGGTACGAGGCCACTCTCCTAGCACTATGGATATGGGTGGCATTGTTGCCATGACAGGGTGGGGGGAGGACCATTGAGGCCTTCGATGACAAGTTTTTTGAGTGGTGGTCTCGACATATTTCGGCGATAGAGGACTACCCTTATGTCGGGATCAACTTCTCCAGGGACCCTAACATGGTCGTACCTCCCAAAGTAGAGTGAGGAGAGTTAGGTATGCTTTTTTTTCAAAGTTATTTAATTATTATTTCTTTTTTATATATATAATTTTTTTGTACCAGAGTATCTGACAAGTATGTATCTGTTATGTGCAAATGTGGGACCGGTGCATCCAATATATTTCACGAGGACCAGGTGGTGTCCTCGACCAGAGGCAGGACCAACAGTAGTAGGGGGGCCTCCAGCCAGAGAGGTTGATAGAATTTTGAGATGGGTGGATCAGACTTACCGTCCTCACTCGCACAGTCCCAATGGCAAAGATCGAGGACCTACCATCGTCGATGCAACCTCACATAGTTGGGGTGCCACAGACCTGGGTCCAGCTTTTTCGGTGTTTGGAATACATTGTTTTACAATATGGAAGGGACAATAGGCCCCACCCTTAGCTAGGCTAGACTAATTATGTTCCGAGAGCACTTTTTGTATATTTTTGAGGACATAAGCCCTGTGATTCTTACTGGACATATTTTTGAGGTGCTTGTGCCCACCCATGTACTCTAATATTTATATATATATATATATATATATGGATCTTTTTCATCTTTTTTTATGTCTTATGGATTACATCTATTTTACAAATGTATTTACATGTGCATGTGTGTGATTTTTCTTACATGTGTGCAATATGCCAATCTAATACATGATTAGATAAAGTATATGTGATTTGATTCAATCTCCTAGGAACCTGGATATATGTAATGTAATCAAAACTTCGTTCTAAGAGACATACCCTAAGGAACCGTCGGTGTAGTGTAGGATCGTAAACGCAATAAACCCCATTTAACTGAGACACAACTAGCTAAGCATATAAGTGGACCCAAAGGTGAGAGATACCATGCGACAAAGCATCAGGAAGCAACTCTAAGACTGCGCTATATTCGGTGACATTGTTTGTGGCATCACCTAAATAGATACCTCCTAAAGATAGCAACTGGCCCTGGGGTGTGAAAATCACCCAAGATGTGGAAGTAAGCCTCCGAGTGTGCCAGCTAGTGTCATCCACAAACCCAACGAACACCTCTGATTCACTTGACATCTACCACAGTGAAAAATATGACATCAAAAATGACACGTCCGTAAAACCAAAAATATGAAACTAAAAATAAAATGTACAGGAACTATACATATGTTACAAGAAKTCACCCAAGGCAACCCACTTAYGATTAATACTTCTTGAGGTAGAGCCCATTTCTAGGCTCCACCAAAGCATTTCCCTCAAAATCCACTAGATAATAAGTGCCCTTCTTTAGAACCTCCTTTACGATGAAAGGTCCGAACTACATGGGTTTGAACTTGCCTACCCCTAGGGGATCCTTATCTTGGTCATAGACTAGGACAAGGTCGCCTTCAAAAAAAATTTGAGGATGAACAGACTGATCATACTGACACTTGACTTTATGTTTGTGAGCCTCATTAGCCAAGGTTGCATCTTGACACTACTCATCGAGTTGCTCAAGATATAATAAATGCTCTTCAAGCAGTGAAGTGTCTAGAAATAACTGTACTACCAACTTTAGAGAGGGGATCTAGCACTCTATATGCAAGACTGCTTCCAGCCCATAAATGAATTGAAAAGGTGAGAAACCAGTTACAGTCTTAATAGAAATTTGGTAGGCCCATAATGACATGTACAACATCAAATGCCAATTTGACCTGGATGAATTGATCATTTTTTGTAAAATAGTCTTAATGGATTTATTCACAGCTTCCACATGACCATTTTCTTGTGTGTAGTAGGGTAATGAATGTTCTTTCCTCAACCCAAGATTTGACGTTAACTCAGACATCATTTTTTTCTAAAAGTGACTGCCATGGTCAGTGACAATATCTATCGAGATGCCAAACCTTGCTATTATCTAGTTAAATAAAAAGAGAGTTGTAGTTTCGCCGTCATCTTTAAACATTGGCATAGCTTTGACCCACTTCGTGAAGTAGTCTACTGCTACAATGATATAATGGTGCCCCCTTGTAGAATGAGGGTTGCATGTAGCGTAATCAATACCCCACTTGGTGAAGGGACCAACTGTGATGACGAGAAACATGAGATCAGGGTGTGCCCTCATCTTCCGAGAGAAGATCTAACATGGGTGGCACTTCTTGACCAATTCAACACAATCTTTGATTAATGTCGGCCAAAAGTAACCAACTCGTAGAATATTTTGGGTTGTTGCCAACCTAGATAAATGATCGCCACATGCTCCAGTGTGGCAATCGGTAAGCATGATTTATGCTTCTTCTTGGGTGAGACACCGACGAAGGATGAAATATACACCTCGACGATACATAGTGTCCTCGAGTATGAGATAGCTTTTGGCCTGATGGCATATACAATGATGCTCATCACGAGAAGCAAAGGTAGGGAACTTCAAAGTCTAGTGATAGACTAGCATATCTCCATACCAGGGGTCCGAAGACACGATTAGAAATATCTCTCCTTTGATAGGCGACTCTTCGGGTATAACATCACCTGACTCGACCGAAATTTCCGAAATGAGTTCCGCAAAGACCACGACTTTTTGGATTTCACCGAAACAAAATCCAAGTCGAATTCTTGGAGGATAACTATCCATCTACTGATATTTCCACCAATTACATGTCATCTCAACATGTATTGAAATGGATTCAAAATAGCAATGACGGTGGTCTTACGAAACACGATGTAATGACGAAACTGTTGGATAGCATGAACTGCTGAAAACACAAGTTTTTCAATGTGGGAATAATTGAGTTACGATCCAACCAAACCTCAGCTTAAGTGATAAATCACATATTCTGAGAGAAAATCATCCTCCTGAACCAAGACCACGCCGATGGATGACTCCGCAGTGTCCAAGTACAATAAGAAATCTTTATTATAATTGGGTGGCTGAAGCAGAGGGGTAGACATGAGGGTGTGTTTCAATGCTTCAAAAGAGAATTGAGTGGCTTCATCCCAATGGAAAGAAATGTCCTTCTTCAATAAACGCATGAAACCCTTTGTGATCTCGGCATAGTTCACAATGAAATGCCGTAAAAGGTTCACTTTTCCCTGTAGATTATGAAGCTAGGGGATTGTGCACAAGGGAGGCAATTGAACTATTGCCTCAACCTTTAGAGGATCAACCATGATCCCTGTTGTTGAAAAAATGAAATCGAGCAAACAACCCGACCTGACGCAAAAACTGCATTTGTTTGGATTCAAGCGGATCCGGTAGTAGAAACATCACTCAAAGATAAGTTAGAGGTGTGTAGGATGATCATCTCTCTTGTGATATCATGATGTTAAATCATCAATATAAGCCTCAAATATGTGTTTGAGGTCATGGAAATCAAAATACATGGCCCGCTTAAACGTAGCTCCATCATTTTTCAGACCAAAAGGCATCTTTCGATAAGCGAATGTACCCCATGGACAGATGAAAGCAGTTTTGTGTTGGTCTTCAAACTTGATCTATATCTGATTGTATCCCAAAAAACCATCCATGAAAGAAAAGGGTTCACAACCTGCACATTCATCGACTATCTGGTAAACAAATGGCGTGCAAAAATTGTCTCTTGGATAGGCCTTGTTCAAATCATGGAAGTTCGTACATACGTGAATCGTACCCTGTTTTTTATTGATTGGAATGGGGTTTGACACCCATTAAGTCAATTGGAAGGGGTAGATGAAACCAGCCTGGAGTATTTTCTCTACTTCAGCCTTAATAGTTGCTTCTTTCCTAGGATTGATTGGATGAATCTTTTGCCAAACCGGCTTAGCATCAGGATATGTCGTGATTTCATGTTCGACAATTCTTGGATCTATTCCTGTCATTTCCTCATAAGACCAGGAAAAAACATCATGGAATTCTTTAAATAAATCTATGTATATTTGAATCTCCTCAGGGGAGCAATTCGCTCTGATGAAGATATTCTCCACAATGCCAGGAATT
>SNQJ01S0187907.1:0-18410 GCA_010110895.2 Picea sitchensis | reverse complement strand
GTGCAAGTGCAACTCAAATATAGAAGCACCCTCTAGGTATACTCTACAAAGCGTAGCCCTATGCCTACCCTAGGTACCATGGTATACCCCCACAATCACCTGTGTAAGTCACTAAGATAAAGGAAACTAGGTTACCAACGCACGAACAATCACCAGGAGGGTACAATCGATAGTCGGGTGGACCGCAATGAGCAGGGTATCAAGCCCAAAACCTATGAAGGGTATCTAAAGCAAGTGTTCTAGAAGACAACTTGGGACCTCAAATGAATTCGAGACCCACGAAGCTCCGTGGAAAATGTGATCAATAGAATCCCAAGATAAGCCCTCTATATGTGTTCCCCACTACGCTTGGTCTAGCTTTGGAGGGGTTATCTCTACTACCTTTCCGCACACGACCTCATGTTTAGCCCCTATGTTAGAGGGGGGTCTCAAATAACTTTCACGGTTACTGGACTTTCAAGCACTCCCTAGCTCAGACTTTTATTTATGTTTTTGTAGCATTGAAGAGTTTCCTCTCCAATCCTAAATCAAGGCTCTAGCTTAGACTAAATTGATGAACCCTTCAAACACAAAGTCTAATAACTTTTAATTAGGCATTAATTTTAGTGGTTGTCTTAAGTCAAAAGGAATGGAAGTGAAACCAATGATGTTCTTTAAGAGACGAAAGAGAAGAGCATAAGATGATACTGGAAACAAAAGTACTTCTTTCTTCACAAATAAAGATTTTCCAATTGAAACTCTTTTACCAAACTTTTCGTAACTACTTTTCTCATATTTTTGAAAAGAAAAACTCAAAACAAGATTTCTCTTGACTACGAGCTACTTAATGTCCTAATAATTAAAGTAAATAACTTAAGAAAACTTTATTTTTCCTTGGTAAACAAAGAAACTAACCTAAACTACTTTACCAAACAAAGTAATGAAAGATTTTTTTTTATTGTTTTATGCTTCAAAACAAGAAATTTGAAAATGAATTTCTTTTCTTCTAAATCAAAAAAGGGAAAAATAATGACAAGATAGGACCAAGAAATAAATTATGGCCCAATGGAAGATCGCAGGGAGTCACTGACAATACCAAACAGGCAGATCCAAGCAGACTCACCAACTTGTCTAAAAACCCTATTAAATAAAACACAAGAAATCTTTTGATGAAAATAAAGCTATGTTAAGGTCAGACGTAGGCTACAGACTGCTAAAACAGATACTAGGGATATATCAAGAAGACCCGAGAAGTATGACTTCTGATAGGGAAGGGGATGACTGCCTCTTCTTTGCAAAAGATCTTCTCAACACAGACACACTACTGTGACTTCAACAACCAGCGTATGTAAGCGGGTTGTCTAAAGGTAGGGTGCATATGCATGTGTACAGGCCCACTATAGGCCGCATACACCTCTATAACTTTTCAAGAAAATGAAAAAACAATAGTCTAGCATAGGCAGGGAGTACTGGAATGGAAGACCAACATCGCTTGATGATAGAGAAGCTCACAGAAACTCAGAAAACAATGAATGAACTGATTCAAAGAACCCAAAAAGAAATATCCCCAAATACCCTAGAGGCTTCCCCAGTATGGTCGTCAATTCTGCTATAGTGGGAAAACCCCTCTACAAAATACACAAAGGGCCTAAAGTGTAGGCATATCTAATCATCTAAAGTCTCCTACTTTTTATCACTATCCCAACATTACCCCATAATCATACATAAAAGACAAGGGAGAGGGATCTGATAGGCCTACCTTAAACTCTGTGTCCAGTGTCGATCCCTTTGCGCTTGGTTGTTTCCCGACTGCAAATATCCTCCCAAGGCTGGCCTGAATTCATCAAAAGACAAACAAGAAACTACAATCATGCATTCTATATATGGATTAATGGATTAGACATCATAAATAAGAAATGTAAACAAATCAGATAAGTTCAAGACATCATTTGGTGGGACAAAAAAAGGCACTTCTTTATATTAATCTCACAAAATTCTCTTACAACATGAGACTGGCATTACTCCTTGAACTTGGTCATGGGCTCCTCTTCACCATGCACCAACTGCTTCCACGTCTTCTTCTCCTCTTCAGTTCTCTCTTAGGGAAATGGTAAGGGCTTTACAATTGGGGCAAAGGGGGATTGATAAAATGGGCAGATTTTCTTTACTCTCGTGCTTCCCCTTGCAATGGGACCCCAAACCCTTCTTTTATAGGCCAAAAGGGACAACAACGGTTGGGGTGACTAGCTATGGGCAGTCAAACAGTTAAGTAATGGCCTAGAAACTAGTATCCTATGAAAATTTCCACATTTCGTGATATTTTATGAGTGTACGTGGGATGTAGTGGCTCAACAAGCGTGTGTACGTGGGCAGTAATGGTGCAGGGTGCGTACACCTTCAAAATGATGGTTTTTAGAAGAGTTGTTCAATAATGTCTTGGTAAAGATAGCAAGTTAGATGGCTTGATGCTAGGTATGCATGTCAGGTGCAATTTAGGGTTATAACAGTAATCCCTACAAGATCACTTGTACTAAGAGGGGGAAGCAAGGGATCCCATGACCCCATTGGATAAGCCAATGGATCAATTGTTGATACCAAGTCTCAAGAAGGAAAACATGACTGCACAAGTTCTTAATCGGAATCAATTGAAAACTGAGGATAAGATGACACATAATTAACCCGTGGTGGGGTAGAGTATACACGAACACTAGGAACATATAAAGGGGAAGCCTTAAATAATGTTGAATTAGGATGGTGATTATCATATGCTAGTTGGTCGATAGTGACAATGCTTCCATTATGAGGGAAATGTATCACTCGAAAGAGCATAGACACCACAACGTTCATAGAATATACATAATCACACCCAAGAAGCATATTGAAATCTAATGGGCCTTGCACCACTATAACATCAACAAGGACAGTCTTCCCACCTAATGAGATAGGAAATTGAGGAAGAACCCCCAAATATTCACTAGGACATATGCCAAAATCCAACAACTCATGTGAAGCAAAAATAATCTCGGGAGATCCCAATACTTTCCAAACCGAGGAGGATAAAATACTTGCAGAGGCTCCTTCATCCATAATACATCAATAATTTTTTATTGAATTAACTTCAACCCTTATTTGAAAATGTGCAGAAGAAGGAAGACGAGGCTCAACAAGGTCATTCCAATAAAAGGAAACCATCCTAGGGCTTGGAGGGGGTTTGCTCGAAGTGAGTAGAATTCCCCCTTCTTATGAAAGTATTGAACTCGAAATGCTAAGAACATAGTCAGTAGACACATCACTCCCCAAGAGAAGAGTGGGATCAACCGAAGATTGCATTGGCATGACCACTTTGGTATACTTGACACTCTCTAAGAGAAGAGCGGGATCAACTGAAGACTGCATCAGCGTGACCACTTTGGTAGACTCGACACTCTCCAAGAGAAGAGCGGGATCAGCTGAAGATTGCATCGACATGACCACTTTCTCAACCACTGGTTGAATAGGCTACGAGACAACATGGTCTAAAGAAAACTCACCCCCCAAAATAGGAGTGGAATCAACCGAGCATTTCATCAGCATGACCACTTCATCAACCAAAGACTAAATAGACTGTGAGGAAACCTCAGAAGACTCAGAATCAGAAGAGCTTGCAGACAAGGACCACAATCTTCGTACCTCTGGAAGGACAAGGCATAAATGAGTAAGGTGATCTCCCTTGCAAATATTACAAGGGAACTTAGGATTATGTCCTATACATCTAGGTTTCCCAACAAAATCAATGCCCCTAGCATGACTAGTAGTGGTTGGTTGCTTGTCCCCAACATGACTCGCAGAGGCTACAGACCTATTTCCAATATGACTAGCAGTGACTAGACTTTTTCCCCCAACATGACTTGCAGAGGCTAGGTGTTTTCCCCTAGCATGACTTGCAGAGGCTGGGTTTTGTTATTCAACATGACTTGCATAGGTTGAGGAACTATCTCCAACATGACTTGCAGAGGTTGGTGACTTATTTTTCCTATTCTTCCTCTTTCTATTTCATTTAGACTTATGATTACTATTAAATGTATTTTCACTAGAGCCAAGAGAAGGAGGAGGAGAAGAATTTTTTTACGAAGGAACATCAACATGGTTCCCATGACATAAATAGCTTACCTGAGAAGCGTCAAGAGCATTCAGGACATTTGGAATGGTACCCAACCAAACCAGTAGTCCCACATTCAACCCAGGAATGTACAAAGTGGCAATCAGAGGGACACCAACATTTCCAAAGAAAGAAAAAGAACAAGAATCCCCTTACGAAGGGGTTCCTTGGTTGGTATCGTCGGGAAATTTAGCCATGAAGATATTATGCACAGGTTCTCCCCTTGCAGGATTGTTCAAGTCCATAAAAGTCTCACACACTAACTGTGACAAACCAATGGTATAAAAACAATACCTATAAAGAGGCGGCTCCACGTTTCTAAGCAGGAGACCAAAAATTCATCACGATCGGCGGAGTGGGCAGTCTACCACCTTAGGTTAGAGACCCAAAGAAATGAATAACTAACTCACTATGGAAAACTAGGGAGAAAAGAGAACACACTAAAAGTTCCTAAAGGAAAATCAAGCAAACCACTATCTAGTAGGAAGAACAGTTACGCCATCCAACACTAGAGAAACTTACCGGTGCAAGTGCAACTCGGACACAAAAGCACCCTTCAGGTATACTCTGCAAAGCGTGGATTGACATCTTCCCTAGGTACTACAGTATACCCCTACAGTCACCTGTGTAAGTCCCTAGAATAAAGGAAATTAAGTTTCCAGCTCGCGAATAGTCACCAGGAGGGTACAATTGATAGTCGGGTGGACCGCAATGAGCAGGGTATCAAGCCTGAAACCTATCGAAGGTATCAAAAGCAAGTGGTCTGGAAGACAACTGAGGACCTCGAATGGATTCAAGATCCACAAAGCTCTGTAGGCAAATGAAACCAATAGTATCCCATGACAAGTCCTCTAAATGTGTTCCCCACTATGCTTGGTACGGATTTGGAGGGGTTATCTCTGCTACCTTTCTGCATGTGACCTCTTGTTCAGCCCCTGTGTTAGAGGGGGGTCCCAGATAACTTTCACGTAACTGGACTTTAACACTCCCTAACTCTGACTCCAATGTTTTTTTATACACCTTGAAGAATTTCTTCTCCAACCTAATTCAAGGCTCTAGCCTAGACTAGTTAATTGACCCTACAAACATAAAATTTCTAGTTAATTTTAATTTTAGCATTTGTTTTAAGGCTTGATTTACTCAAAAGGGGTGTGGTAGTGCAACCGATGTTGTTAAGACTCTTGCAAAAAAAGAAACTTATAACAACACTGGAAAAGAAGGATTATATTTCTTATTTTTTCTTTTGAAATTCTTTCAAGATGAGAATAAAACACAAATATATGCTAATTATTTTTCTTTTTCAAATAACAATGCAAAGCAAATTCCAAGAAAGAAAGAGATCTAACAAACAATGTTTTTTTTTTTTTTCTTTCTGTCTTTCTTAAAATTTCAAGCTAAAAATAAGTTTTAAAAGCTAGGAAACATAATAAGTCTTTAAAAATATAAGTAAACTAACATCCAACCCAGGATTTGACTATAAAAACCTGAGACACTATACTTAATCAAGAAATCCTGAGAAGTAAACTTCAATCAGGGAAGAGGTTGACTGCCTCTTCTTAAAAAAAAAATTCTTGACACAGGTACACAACCGATACTTCAGCAGCCTGCATATGTATGCGGGATTTCTAAAAGCAGGGCATGTATGTATGTGTGCTGACCCACAATAGGCTGCATACACCTCTGTAATTCTTGAAAAAAAAAGTAAATAGAAAGACTAATAGGGAAGGGAGAACTGGTATGGTACCAACAGGTGACCAGAATCCCTTAAAGACTCAGAAAAATTACAGAAACTCAAAAGGTAATGAAACCAATCAAACACTGAAGAAATACCCTAAATCCCTAGAGGCTTTCCCCATTATGGTTTCTAGTTCTACTATAGTAGGAAACACCCCCTATGGACTACACTAGGGTTCAACATGTAGGAATATCTAACCATCTAAAAGTCTCCTACTTTTCTAACTACCCCAAATATACCCCAAATTCATACATGAAAGGAAAAGTGAAAAGATCAGGTAACTTTACCTTTTACTCCGCATCCAGTGTCGATCCTCTCGCGTCTAATAGCTCCGTTGAATACAAGCCTCCTCCCAAGGCTAGCCTGCATTCACAAACAGATAAAAAGGAAACTACAAACATGCATCTCATATATAAATCATGGGTTAGATGTTAGTATAATACATAAATCAAATACAAATATTTAACACATCATATTTCGGGATAGAAAAAGTATTCCTTTTATTGATATCACAATGTTTACTTACAACAAAGGTCGACGACTACTCCATGAACCTAGTCTGGGATCCTCTTCACCAAGCTCCAACTGCTCTTCCACATATCTTTCTCTTCTCACACTTCTTCTAGGGAAATGGCATAGGATTATGATGGAGGAAAAAGGGCAAGAATGGGAAATTTTGATGCAAATCTCACAAGGTGGTTGCAATTCTTGTGGTAAGGAGGGGATGTGAAACGGGTAGAGTTTCATTGTTCTTATGCTTGTCTTAGGAATGAGACCCCAAAACCTCCTTTTATATGACAAAAGGATGGTTATTTAGTTGGGTGACAGGCTATAGGTGGTGGGACAATTGGGAAAATACCCAATAGCCCGTAATCTCAATGAATTCCTTTCATCTTTTTAATTTTTGCAACTTTTGTGAGTATACATAGGCTGTAATGGTGTAGTTAGCATATGTGCATGGGTTGTAGTGGTGTATCAAGCATGTGTACGTGGGCAGTAGTGGTGCAGGGTGCGTACATGTTCAAAAATAGTGTTTTTAAGAAGAGTTGCTCAGTGATGGCTTGGTAAAAATAGCAAGTAAGAGGGCCGAATGCCAGGTATGCATGTATGGAAAAATTTAGTGTTATAACAGTAACCTTGTGACACTAAAAAAATATTCCAACGTAGACAAATTCAATATCTCTCAAAATCACTTGTACCAATGCAAATGATTTTATTTCTCCAATGAAAATTTAGATCGGTGTATTGTCAATGGGTTATGGAGTCTTCTTGTACAAAATTAGGTCTACCAATTCTCTAGGGGTGTAATCCCTTTTACTCCCTTGAGAAAGTATATCTAACAAGGTAATTCTAGGAGGGTGTAAGTACTTTTAATCCTCCTAGCAACCTTTGTAATAGCTTATTCAATCAAAAATAATGATAAACTTGGTGGAGGGTGTATTCCCTTATACTCCTCCAATGATTTTAGCCAATAAAAACCTTGAAACAAGAAAGAAAAACCAGCAATATGTATAAATTTCTTACTAATTCCAAGAGACATGCAAGATAAACCCTTATCTACCAAGATAATTGCATCACCATAGAAAAATATAATCCTCCAAGAGATAGTGCACCACTTAACTCCACTAGACAAGTATTAACCATAGCATTTAAGAGAAAGAGATGAAGTTTTCCCAAGAGGGGAGAACATTTTAACCAAGTAGCTCTTCTCAAGTGAGAGAGTTATGATAAAAATGAAATGATCCAAGCCTTTATTTATACAAGGATTATAAAAAGTGTTTTTCAAACCCTAATTGGGTAATGACTTGGCACATTTGGTAAGTCATTTAGCTTGGAGAAGAGGTTGATGGGCCTCCAAAGGACATATCTCCATGGTGTAAGGGATTATCTCCATAAAGGCATGCCATCTCATCATCAAGTCATCACCACCATCACTAGCCCTAGCCCCATATCAAAACGTCAAGCCATAGAAGAGTGACGTAAGGCCTCCAAAGGCAAGTCGTT
Source organism: Picea sitchensis (assembly GCA_010110895.2). Classification (NCBI taxonomy): domain Eukaryota; kingdom Viridiplantae; phylum Streptophyta; class Pinopsida; order Pinales; family Pinaceae; genus Picea; species Picea sitchensis. The sequence continues at coordinate 10,554 of SNQJ01S0187907.1, read as the reverse complement.
GGGATGAAAAAGGTTGGGTGTCAACCACCAAGGTGTCCTGTCTTTCCTCCAAAGGAAATGTCCATCATCTGAATATTGTTGGCATGGAATTGATTAGACCAAGGTCCTTCTTAGGTTACCAACAAAAGGCACTGAGTAATCTAGAGCATTGGAATTTTCATCTCCTCCTGAGAGAAGAAGTCTCACCCGAAGCGCAACTAAGACAAGAAGATAGGGAAGGGCAAGGAGAATACTTAAGCAAGTTTCCAGAATCCTCAAGATTCACCATAACCTTGCGCAAGATAGACTAATCAGAGAACATATCTAAACTCATTCATAACTGGAAATAAAGATAATCAAGTTGCGATAGAATTTGTAAACAGAGATAGCGCATTGATTTTATCAAACATAAAGAAGTAAAGTACAAGGACGATTTTGAATCATACACATATAATGACACAGTATATTTCCAAATTTTGGGACCTTCCATATATATTATCAAAAGAGATCCTCAGATAAAACTTCACTGATACAATTCATTACTTAGTTACAAGATTTTTGGCTCTGGACTCATGCCTCAGAGCTCTATCTACCCTTTTCCCCAAAATGGATACAAATTACAATCACAGAACCTACATCGAGTAGAATGATACTCTATCTACGCCTTCTACACCCTCTATGACAAAACCCAACAACCAGCCAACTAACTCTTTTACAATCATATGCATCTCATACATATAGTCTGAGTGGGATATTCTAGCTTTAGACTCTGCATGCTTTCTTGTTCTTATTCTATTGTAATGTCCTTTGCCTTACTAGTGTTGTGTTGTCCCTCTTCACAACCATTTTCTATTTCTTTACTTGCTCCATTGTTCAACTCCTTTGTGGCTTGCACAACTCATATTTGACAAAAATTGGGACTGTAGTCTTCCTTGTGAAACTTCTAACCAAAAACGAAGGGCCCAACAGGATCCTACCACAATCCTTGACTCACCCTCGAGTCAAGTCCTTGGCTCTTTTGTGGCTTCTAGAAGTTCTTGTTGCTTTCCTTTGTCCTCCATCTCTTCTTTTCTTTTATCTTCTTCTTGTTCTCTTTCCTTTTCCACCTCTTCACACAAAGGGCCAAAATCTGGGACCAACTCTAAGGCTCGCTTCATGAATTCTTGAAAACCCACAATTTTGTCTTGCCACTTCCTGGCAAGGAGTGAGGCTTAATATATGAACTGTTAAGTCACATCTGTAATGCATCCTTTAGGCTTGGACGCGACTAGGGAGTTCCATTCGAAATCAACTGTAGCATCTACCTGAAGCATATGCATGTACATTGTCTGAACGACGGGTCAAAATTCATGCATCTCTTTCTTGGCTACTGATTGTGCTTCAAACAGAGAATTTATCTCGTTGTCTTCCTACTAGATCTGATCAAATTTTTCCTGCTACTCCAGTGGATCCATGGTGACCACAAATTCTTCATTGAGCGACTGTATTCTTGCATGCACATTCTATAGATTTTGGTTGCGCCTTGCAATTATCCCCATTCAGTCGCTAACTTTGCGGAAGAGCCTTGTGAATTCAGTTGTGCATTTGTGCAATGTTGCTCTAGAATTTTTTCCTTTCAACGCTACTTTCTCCATATTATCTTGAAACTTTTGGGGTTTCTTCTCTTCTTTGTGCTGAATCTCCCACAGTTTTGTTTCCATATTTTCTGCACGAATGGCCAGCTATGACCATTCTCCCTGGAGTATCTCAATCTATTGCTCAGGCTCTCCTGTGGCACTGGACTCTGGCAGTTGTGGTGTTTCCTTCCTTATCTCTAGTCGGGCTTCCACAAGCTTCTCCTATACTCTTTCCAATTTCTTCTCCTCCTAGACCTTGATGTACTTCTCTTATGTCCTACATGCTTGGGCAAGGAGTGCTTCCTCCTTTGCAAAATCTAACTCTCATTTGGCCTATTGGAGCCTCTGCTCTAGTTGATTAGTTCATGCTCTGATCATCCCTACTAACTGTGTTGTTGTCCACTATGTGAAGTCAACAGAAGAAGGGGTGGCCTCCCTGGGTACTCGGACCTGCAGTGGGAGTCCACTAGTCATTGACTGATCTAAAGGTGTCTCCACCTCCTACTCTCTTGTCGATGGACCTGGCACACGCCTTAACCTCAACATCGATGGAAGGAAAGGTAGTACTTATATTCCTTCCAGCAAGAGTTCCATCATCTTTGCACATTGTTGTGGGTTCTGGAGTACTAGCACCATTTGTTCCTACAACGATGTTGCACTCTGTCCTAAGGCCATGTCATATTCCTTCTGAACCTCTCATACTTCTGCCTCTTTGTGGATCTCATCTTATGGGGTTGCGCTCTTTTCAACATCACCCTCAACCTTGGTTGTTGAGGGAGTGTGTTAGGGTCCTAACCCACACATAGGTAGAACAATATATTCGGATGTAATAAAGGTCAATATTAATAAGGCCTTGCAATAAAATGGAATAAGTCGAATGTAAGAAGACCTAATAGAAGCTTTCGCTTCTAGAAGGATATTCCTCTATATGCTTCATTTGATAGACATATTTAGTACAAATAGGAGTAGAGGGTATGAGAACCCTAGCTTGGATATTATTGTAATAGAGCTTTGCTCGACTGGAGGTTACCCCCTTGAAGAGGCTCGTGAACATTTCTCTCAGAATCAAAGTGTTATTTTTTTTGTTATTCTTATATCATTTCAGTGTTATTATGGTGATTGTTCTAGTTATATTGATGTTATTCTTCCATTTCTATCATTTTATTTTTGTTCTACATACTTTTTATATCTGGTATATTACAAGTGGTATCAGAGCACTTTCCTCGACAGAAATTGTGGGTAATTTTTTTTTAGGGTAAAGACGTATTTTGACGTCTTTAATCCACAGAGATCTATCATTACGCACATAAAACCGCGGTTGAGGGATTCATACATGCATGAAATACAAGTGGTACTTAAGATCACTTATGTTGGCCACCCTTGTAACCCCTGTTGGTACCCCTTCGAGTGGTAGCACATCAGACAACACATGTGTACGGATCGACCTAGATTACCTTAATCTCTCTCTATATAAATCTATCAGCCGCCTGACTGCCATAGTTCGACCGAGAAAAACATTGGGAAGATACTCTCTAGTACCAGAGTAGTCAGGTAGTACAGCTAAGGGTACAGTCTAGCCTCCTTAGTTAGTGCCCTAGGATATTGGGCTGAGTACTACTATTGGAACCCGCACATATATCAGAGAGCTATAGCATAGGGAAAACCCTTTTCTGTAGAACCCTTGAATACCTAACCCTTGGGGACAGAAACATAAACAAATTAAAATAGACAATATATATTTCTGTGCAACTATTTTTGAGTTTCCAAATAACTAAACATTTCTTCCTGGTTAAGCATTTAGGCATTTCATCACTGTAGTATTCTTCAGATCGAAGTATAACTCTACAGGTGTAAAAAAAAAAAAAAATCTGGAATTTTTTTCACCATTATTTGAGACCTATTCCATTGGATTCATCTCTTCGCCCTTATCACATTCATACATATCATTTTTCGGAAACAAATTTGACCCCACTTGCCCCTTTTCAGTTCCCTCGTCCTCATGGCCCATACCCGTAGCCAAGACTTGGAAGCTCGCTTCAATACCTTGAAATCCAATCTCACCGAGACCCAACAAGAAGTGAAACAACTCAGTGCTAATGTTGTAGCCATCAATACAACCATGTAGTCCTCAATGGAGGAAATCAAACAAGACCTGACCACCCAGCTCGAATCTATCTTTTCGACTCTCTGCACCAAGTTGCATATCCATATAGATAACCCTTCCTCTGACTCACCTCCACATACTGAAGTTAAAAATTCCTCTCATTCCCATAACTTTCAACACCATCACTTTCAACATGACCTACGCCTTCCGCAGGTGGATGTGACCAAATTTGATGGCTCAGACCCCCCTGGTTGGGTAACCCAAATGGAACATTATTTCTCTTTATATGGAATTACAAATGACTTGGCCAAAATCCGATATGGTGTTCTCCATCTAGATCAATAACGTTGGCAATGGTGGAAATGGAGAAAAACTTCTCATCAAGGGTATATTGCTTGGACACACTTTGTGGTAGAGCTTTATGAATGCTTTGACACTGACACCAACCATTTGGGTTGTTTGACAAATTTGAAACAATCAGGAATAGTGGAAGACTTTATAGCTGCCTTTGAGCGCCTGGTTTTTCAGACAGAGGGCCTGTCTGATGCCTTTTTCCGAGAGTGTTTTATCAGTGGCCTCAAGGATGAGATTTAGGCCCATGTCCTCATGGCTCAGCCTCAGAGTTGGGTGGAGGCTACTAAAAGAGATAAAGAATCACAATAGGTTGTATATTCTCAAAACCAGAAACCCTCCTTTATCTCTTGCACTGAACCAGTAAATCCCACTACTCCCTCCACTCCACTAAATATCCAAAAATTAACCAGGGCTGAAATGGTTGAATGCCAACTCAAAGGCCTTCGTTATAATTGTGATGACAGATATTTCCCAGGCCACAAGTGTAAGGAACAAAATATTTTTATGGCCATCTCAAAGGATATTTCAGAAGAGGATGTTGAAACTCCCCTTATGTCTGAGTCACCTAAAACCACTGACATAACCCCTCCCTCAGACCCTCCCAAAGTAGAACCGATCATTTCCCTCAATGCTCTTGCTGGATTATCCACTCCCCAAACCCTCAAGCTAATCGGTTACATCAAGCATAGGAAGGTTATCATTCTGGTTGATAGTGGAAGCACCCATAATTTTATTCATTGTCGAATTGCCCAAGAAACTCATTGCTACATCCATGCCGTCAATAATTTCCTAATCATGATTGCCAATGGTGGCTCCATAAAATGTGGAGGGCATAGTGAAAATGTATGTCTCCAAATTGGTGAATACCACCTGAAATATCATATGTTTTCTATCGACATGGGAGGTTGTGACATTATGTTGGGTGTAGACTGGCTAAGGACTTTGGGTCCCATTCTCATGGATGTTAAGGAATTAACCATGAAATTCGACCAGGAGGTCCACCAATATAAGTTCCAAGGCATCACCGTCGGTTCACCTGAGATCATTTGTTCCCATCGCATGGAAAAGCTGCTCAAAAAAGGTCATTCTGGTGTTATTTCCCAACTCCATGCCATAGAAGTAACAAAGACACCCTTGGTGCCTCAAGACCTCCAAGCCATCCTTTCTAAACATCAAGTGGTAGTTTCCACTCCCTAGGGACTCCCTCCTTCCCGTGGTGTTCATGATCATTCCATTCCCCTTGTACCCTAAATCCTTCCTCCCAATATCCATCTATATCATCACCGCTTTTCCCAAAAAAATGAAATTGAGAAAATGGTCCAGGAACTCCTTAATGCAGGCGTTATCCTCCCTAGTACGAACCCCTACTCTTCTCATGTGATCATGGTCCTAAAGAAAGAAGGATCTTGGAGAATGTGTCCTGACTTTTGTGCCCTCAAAAAACTTACCATTAAAGACAAATTTCCCATTCCTATCATTGATGACCTCTTGGATGAATTGAGTAGCACCCAATTCTTTACTAAACTTGATCTTTGTTCAGGCTACCACCAGATACATATGAAAGAGGAAGACATTCCCAAGACTACCTTTAGAACTCATGAGGGCTACTATGAGTTTTTGGTCATTCCCTTTGGCTTGTGTAATGCCCCCTCCACCTTCCAAAGCCTTATGAATCATGTCATTCATCCTTTACTCTATCATTTTGTCTTAGTTTTATTTGATGATATCCTCATCTATAGAAAAACCTGGACAAACCTTCTTGCTCATGTGGATCGAGCTCTCCATCTACTCTCTCAGCACCAACGTTTCCTGAAACAGTCTAAATGTTCTTTTGGCGCCTCAGAAGTTGAGTACTTGGGTCATCTAGTTGGAAAGGATGGCATCAGGGTGGATCCTAAAAAAAATGAAGATATGCAAGACTGGCCTCACCCAAAGACTCTCAAAAGCTTCTGTGGATTTATGGGCTTAACAGGTTATTATCGCAAGTTTGTTAATAATTATGGAAAGATTGCAACACCTCTCACTGCACTCCTAAAAAAGAACTCTTTCACTTGGACTCCAGCCGCTGCTCAAGATTTTCAAACCTTGAATATGGCCATATGCACCACTCCAGTCTTGGCCCTTCCTGATTTCACAAAGACCTTTGTCTTGGAATGTGATGCTTCAGGGAAAGGAATTAGTGTTGTCCTTATGCAAGAGGGTTGGCCTTTGGCCTTTACCAGCAAGCAACTGTCTGAAATAAATCTGGGCAAATCAATCTATGAAAAGCAAATGTTAGCTATTTTTCATGCCGTTGATATGTGATGCCCTTATCTATTGGGGAAACGCTTCCAAATTAAGACAGACCATCAAACCCTCAAGTATTTTCTGTAACAATGCATTTCCTCCCTGGAGCAACAAAAATGGGTGACTAAAATCTTTGGATATGATTATGAGATCATTTACAAGAAAGGAAAATACAATGTGGTTGTGGGTGCACTTTCCCAAAAATATGAAGACGAAGGATCCCTTTTTTCTCTTTCCTTCATTGTACTAGATTGGCTCCAAGTCATTTTCCAGGAATGGCTACAATATCCCAAAAGTTTGCATATGATCCAACAATTGTAGTCCAATGCTACAACTTCCCCAGGGTACTCTTGGCTCCATGATGAGCTTCGATACAAAGTCCATTTGTATTTAAGTAAACAATCAAAACTTAAATCCATGGTACTTTCTTAGCTTCATGCTACACCCACAGCGGGGCACTCCGGGTTCACCAAAACCTATGACAGTATCAAATGTTTTTTTTTCTGGGATGTTATGAAACAAGACATTTGAAATTTTGTCACTGAATGTGATGTGAGTCAACACAACAAGGGAGAAACATTCAAATCTCCCGGAACACTACAAATGCTTCCGATTCCACCTGCTATTTGGAGGGATATCTCAATGGATTTTATTACAAGGTTACCCAAATTGGGAAATAAATCAGTCATCATGGTAGTTGTTGATCGCCTTTCCAAGTATTCTCATTTATGCTCTCTTCAAAACCCATTTATAGCATCCATGGTGGCTCAAAGTTTCATGGATCAGGTCTTCAAGATTCATGGCATGGTGCACTCTATTGTTTATGATCACGACCCAACTTTCACCAGCAATTTTTGGCAAGAACTATTCAAGCTACAAGGCACCCAATTCCATCTCATCACATCTTATCATCCCCAGAATGATGGTCAAATGGAAGTTTTCAACTAGTGTTTGGAAAGATATTTGAGGTGTTTTTCCTCGAAAAAGAAAAAACAGTGGGCTCAATGGCTACGCCTAGCTGAATGGTGGTACAACACTTCATACCATACAGCTATATGCATGCCTCCTTTTGAAGTGGTATATGGAAAAAATACACCTTCAATTCTCTCATACTTACCTGGTGTCTCGAAGGTCTAGGCAGTTGACCAAATACTTACAGTTCGAGAGGATATTCTCCATACCCTCAAAGAGAATTTGGTCATGACACAAAATCGCATGAAGCAACAAGCAGATCAAGGTCACTCTGAACATCAATTTGTAGAAGGGGATCAGGTGTTTCTTCGACTACAACCTTACAAGAAAATTTTTCTCAAGGCCAAGCATTGTTAGAAGCTAGTGCCCAAATTGTATGGTCCTTATACCGTTCTCAAGCGTGTGGGATAGGTGGCCTATCAGTTAGATTTTCCTAGTTATTCGATGCTACATCATGTTTTTCATGTTTCATGCTTAAAGAAGGTGATTGGAACTAAGTGACAAATTCAAAACAACCTTCCTGAGTTAACCGAAAAAGGATCCATTTGGCTACAACCACAAGCAATCTTGGACCAGCGTGAGCATCGCCTGTGTCAAAGAACCACCAAGGAAGTGTTAGTCCAGTTGAAAGATACAACTCCAGCAGATGCCACTTGGGAACCAACTACCATTCTGCAGCAATTTCCACATCTCAAGCCTTGAGGACAAGGCTATTTTTAAGGGGGAGGACATGTTAGGGTCCTAACCCGCACATAGGTAAAACAATATATTTGGATGTAATAAATGTCAATATTAATAAGGCGTTGCAATAAAATAGAATATGTCAAATGTAAGAAGACTTAATAGAAGCTTCCACTTCTAGAAGGATCTTCCTCTAGATGCTTCTTTTGATAGACATATTTAGTATAAATAGGAGTCGAGGGTATGAGAACCCTAGCTTTGATATTATTGTAATAGATATTTACTCGACTAGAGGTTGCCCCCTCGAAGAGGCCCGGGAACATTGCTCTCATAATCAAAGTGTTATTTCTGTTGTTATTCTTATATCATTTCAATGTTATTATGGTGATTTTGCTGGTTATATTACTGTTATTCTGCCATTTCTATCATTTTATTTATGTTCTGCATACTTTTTATATTTGGTATATTACAGAGTGCATTGAGGACTTAGGACTTGCAGTTTTGGTACAATATGCATCTCTGTTGAAGGAGGATTGTCCTGAATTGGCACAAAGGGGACAATGTGTTGGCTCTGGTCTTTGGGGTTTGGAACAATGAATTCTAGTCTCTCTTTGGGTAGCTCAGGGTTTGGACCAGTGAGTTCTGGTCTTTTTTCGGGTATCTCGGGGGGTTCCAACTGCATGGGCTCTGGGTTAATGGTTTGGAAGGTGATTTCTTGATGTGGTGACTGGGGTTATGGGGGTGATGGGGGTTTTTCAGTAATGTTGGTTGTGGATGGAGTGGTGCAGGCTCAAGGTCATCGTAGATATCAATAATGTGGGTCTCTCAAGCCAGTTCTCAAGTACAAGGAATGGTAGACAAGATCGGGTGGGGATTCAGAATCTTTGTAGGAGAGAGCCCCATCCTGGGTTTCTTGGCCAATGGGTCTCCAATGAAAGTAGCGTTGATAATTTAATTGACATCCTTACCTATCAACATGGCTTTATCTAGAAGCTATGGGAACATCAACAATTTTCTCTTATTTTTCTCCACTGACTACATCTCTTCCTCCTCATCTGAATCTGTATGTACTAGAGATTCTTTCTTTTGTTCCTTCAGGACCAAGATTGATCCTACCCCTACTTCCTGACCCCTTTTCTTCAATAGTTCTACTGGTAGAAGGTAGTGCATCCCCGACTTGAGTGGGTTGTGTTTGACTCCTGGCCATGACATGACCTCTTTATCAAAGGCCTCCTCATCCAAGTAAAATGGTAGCATCCGAGTGTTGAATCCTTCTCGCTTCGCATGCCTTGGCCATACAAATGTGTGGTGGAGGTTCATGTTGAATGCAATGTTCTGTGTGTTGAGGTTGAGAAATTCTTGTGGAATGCACAACCTCTGAGTTGTTTCTAGCAACCAGTTGTACCATTTTGATAATGATGTGCTATTGAAGGAAGTGTTCTCTGAGTCCGACCTTAAGTGCCAAGTCTCGAACATATTTTCTAATCATCCCTTGTCTACTAGCGATAGCGGTCTTCCTGCAGGTGGTGTCCACTTCAACATAGAGAACAAAACTAACAAGTATCTATAAGTAACGGTGTCTCCCTTCTCCTGAGTTTCTTCGCAAGACACCGGGATTTCTTCCATAGGTAACTGCACCAATTGAAGACAGTGCCATTGGCGCAAAACTATGCCACTGATAGGGCATCCAATGTACACTCTCCCTTGTAATACGACCGCATGACCTTGCTAGCAATCACGTAGCAAGTGGTCCTGACTGTCTCAGGTAGAATGGGGCCAATCTTGGCTATGCACCCACCCCTATGCATATGAAAGCATTCATACAAGTTGGGTTCTCTCTTTTTCTTCCCATGCTTGCTGGGACCCTAAAATCCTTTGGATACATCCTCACCTTTGAGCAATAATCCATTCAATTGATGGATATCTTCTGCTTGAATTGGGTACTTCTTATCCAACCAAAGTATTATGTCATGTACCATGATAATGAGAAACTTGGTACATCTCACAACCTCTCTAGTAGTGCCAAAAACTAGAAAATATCTGAGATTCATAATAGTGGATTTAAAAAGGTTGATGAACTCCAACCTCGTCACAAACTGCATTCCTCCCAACTCATATGGAGCGACACTCCATAAGACATCAATGTTCATTTGTAGGAATAGAACCTGGTCTTTCAGGTCGAGGTCGGGGAGTTTGACTTGCTCGACCTTCCCTTTGAGATCACCCACGATCTCGACCTAGGGGTCACATGGCTCATCCGGCAGTACATTATTAGAAACTGCACTTCTGCTCCCTGTAGCTCTCGGCATAGTGACTTAAAACTATCAACACACTTTAACAAGATAACTAGGATTGGGGATCGTGACTGAGGGCCAAGGGATTGCACCGACTTGAGCATAATTCATAATTCACAGGGTGTTAATTTCTCTTTGGGAAACAATGTGTCTTGTTATCACCCCATAAATTATGGGAATCAACTGGTGACTGCGATATTATCTGTCTCTAGTGTTTTTGTTGATAAATGATTTTTCATTATGCAAATAATTTGTAATTTGAAGAAAA
>SNQJ01S0187906.1:18421-28577 GCA_010110895.2 Picea sitchensis | reverse complement strand
TTTGGCCAACGTCGATTCCAGGTACCGTGAAGACTTTCCCCTCCACAGTCACCTCATGTAAATACCCTAAAGAGGTAGGCTACTAAGGTTACCAATTACGACAATGATGTCTGGGAAACAATCGACAGTTCGATCCAAGTAAACAGGCAGGGTATCTAGCTTGCAATCAACTCGAGAAGGTCCCCACATTATTTTCTTCTCAAGTGACCCCCAATAATACGTGCAATATCTACACTAAGACTGACAAAGCAGGGTGAGTAACTCTGCTAGTCCTAATGCGACCTCATGACTGACCCTTGTGTTAGAAGGGCTTCCCAGGGAAAAATGTAGCAAGTGGATTTGAACTCTCCCTATCTCAATATACTATTGTGTGTTTTGATGCTTTGGAGAGTGTGCCTTACAACTTATTCCAAAGTGCTATCCTAGCTAATGTTGGTGAAGATAATTTCTAGAAAATAAAAGTTACTAATAAATTTTAAAATTTCGCTTCATTTTAAAGCCTATTGTTTACTCAAAAGGGAAATGAAACTGATGATGTAAATGACCTTGACCCAATAAAATGCAATAATAAATGATTGTGCAATATTTCAATTCGATGAACTTTAATTACAATAGGGAGAATGTATCTCTTTTGAAATACAAAATCTACGAAACACAATTTCTCAATTTTTGAATGAAAAAAAATCCAAATAATCATAAGCTACAAATTTTTCCAATTTTCTCTTTTAACAAATATTTCAAAAGAGACAATTTTCTTGTGAAAATTTACTAAAAATAAGAAATAACTTCAATTCTTTCTTTCTCAAATCATATCAGAGATGTAATGAAGAAAAGAAAACGTAATCCAATAAAATTAACAGACTCTCAACACGATTCCCAAATCAAACCAATAATGTAGACAAAAATGAAACGATAGGAAAGTAAAAAAAAAATGTCTCTCAATCAATGAACAATCCAGAAAATAAAAACAGTCCAAAACTCCAAATAAATGAAGGATTCTTTGTCAAACAAGCACTCAAGACTGAGATCTAGAGATTATACCCTTGTGACAAAAATCAAAAGCAAAAACTTGCAAAATTTAGAAAGAAAAACTTCCTATTTCTGAAAACCAATCAAATGCAAGCGTCAAACTTATAAATCAATCAATCACTAGTATCAAAAGTTCATCCCAGACAATTGAGGCAAAACTGGGTGGAAAAAAGAAAAATTGGCTACCTCCAACAATTCCTACAGGAATCATCGCGGGTTGCAGTGGAGCACAATGCGACGATCTATGGTCATCACATGCTGCCAATAGGGTACAATGCATCATCGTCGCACTAGTCTGCACCATTAGAGTGCGACGTTAAAGGGTCGTCGCGGTCTATCTGTATATTACAGTGTGACGATTTGTGAAACTAAATGAAAATGGAAGGAAAAACAAAAATTCTTACTAAACCTTCAGACCCAGGGAGTCTAGATGGATCACCCACAGACTCAGAGAATGAATTTAACCAAAAGAAGGTAGGCTAAAATAAAATAAGAGGAAAAAAACCAAAAGAAAGTCATATCCCCAGTATGGTCACCAATTTTGTTATCGAATTAATCAGTAAGTGCGGACATAAACATATCTCCCTAACTTCCATAGGAAACTAGAACAAAACATAACAAAATGCACACTTTGCCTTAAATTTCATCATCATATAAACTAATTTAATGAGGTACAAGTGACATACCTTTTAAACAAAGCTTGATCCTCGCTAGTGTCGTCCTTGTAGCGCCTTCCTTGAGTTTGTAGAATAGTAAGACTGTCTAAGAATCACAAACCAACAAAGGGGGAAAACAAAGATATATGTATTCTAATGAAGTCTATGTATATGATCAAGAAATTATACAATAGAAGACAAGATGATTATATAGGGAAGAAATGTATTACTGTATTAAGTGAATAGAAAGTGGAGAATACAACCTATGCCTTGATGTTGCAAGGTACCCTTTTGATGGATCTTTTATTCAACACACACACCTTTTCTCCAATGCCTTGAATGGAGAAGATCCACAATTTGACTTGAAGAACTAAAGCAAAGCTCTCAAGCATAAACTGAAGTAGAACCCTCCATACAAATCTTAGCCTATTCAACCTTAGCCTTTGCCATGAGAGATCCCTCTTTATATAGTGTTAAAGAGATATGGATGAGGATATTAGGATGATCCCACCAAATCAGATAAGTGAGTGAGATCCAAACCAATCAGAAGCCACCTCATCTTCTAGAAGATTCCATTTTAGAACATCTGTGAATTTTGAATTTTCTCATGCTTTAAGCATCATCACACCTTATGAAAAAGAATCATGCAATGACGTCGCAGTCCATGTTTAGGGTAGAGTGCAATGATGAGGCATCATAGAATCTTATGCATATATCAAGGTGCGATGACCTTCCTTGTCATGCTTTTTGAAAGAGGGAAGCAAATCACTTTTCCCATGGAGAAAGTCTCTTTAAATATTTTCAGGGAACATGAACACACGTTGTTAGGTGATCACTGAGGTGACCAAAATAATGTGTAACAAACATGGATGGTTCTCTTCCCAACACTCATATCCTCTCTTTTTGTCCAAAATATCCAAGTAAAAGCTGCTCTCCATGCAAAAACATGACTGTCCCCAAAAACTGCCCCCTTGGCCATACAAATTTCCTCCCTTTGTTTTTCTGATTGACTTGACTTACACTCTTCTCCAAGCTGATTGTAATCATTCCCATGCTCTCCAATAACTATGGGATGTGACTCCTCACACCCACCCTCTTGTAGGAGTTTTAATGATTGGATTTAGGAACACTCAACAATAAATATAAGGTTTACCCAATAATAATAATGATTCATGAATGTGGGTTGGATTAATACCCACGAATAATCCCCCATTGGACTCCTATTTCTTGTGGAATCATAACCCCCCATAATTCTTCACCCTTCTCGTATCACAACAAATGATTACTATTTTGACTAATTATTTCAATGAAAACAATATACCATTTGGCCCTCGGCCATATTAAAAAAATACGAGCTCTTCGCCCCAACACATCGACTCACCAACGTAAATCAAATTTATACAATTAAATTCTAATTCAAGAGGATTAAAACTATGGATGTTACATCCCCCCCCCCTCGCTTGTTTTTTCACTGTCCTTAGTGCATAAGGTCCTTCAGGTATACATTCATTTTACAATTTTGGCTCCCTAGCCATTAATCAACATACATGATCTCTAGCCCAAGATCACTTAGGAATTCCTGCCTAAACAAAATTACATAGGCTCTTTGGCCCAAAATCATAGATACATAGTCACCTTAACCCAAAAACATATACATACATATGCACTCCGACCCAAAAACCATAGATACTTAGGTTTCTTGGCCCAAACTGTGTATGTTGATTTCACAATTCATTATCCTGAAAGCAACTCCAACCAACAATATTTCATTTTTCGTGGCCTACACCACCTTTCTCTAGCTCTAGCTACAATATTCTTCATGCTTTGTCAGTGCCCACAACAATTCCAACCAAAAAAATCTCATTCCCGTCAACTTTCACAACCCAAGGAAGTGTACCCCTTCTCTGCACTACAGTCCTTCAGGTTGTACCACTTCTTAGTTCTAGTACAAGGTTAGACATGAATTCTCTGACTTGTGGCTCCAGGAACTCCAACTACAAAATATTTTATACTTTATTGATTCCCACAACAATTCCAACCAACAAACTCTCATTCCCCTCAACCTGTACAACCCAAGGAAGTGTACCCCTTATCTGCACTAGAGTCATTCAAGGTATACCACTTCCTTTCTAGGGTTCCAGTACAAGGTCGGACAAGAAGTCTCTGAGTTGTGGCTCCAAGAACTCCAACTGTGATAATGAAATATCCAACTTTCAAATAGTTGCAATTGTGCCTCCTACACAACATATTACACAACTCGAAGGGAAATAAAGTATAGAACATGACAAACAATCTCATGCAACTTCCCATAGAAATTAAAACATAACACAATAAAATTTAACAGACGTAGTGAAGAAAAATCATACACACAAAAACATCTAGTCACATAAAAACATAGATACATAAACTTCATTCAGACACAAAAAGAAATAGTGAATAAGGAAAAACTTAAAACATATTGAACAACAATTTACCCATCTTCCCACATAATTAAATCAATGATTACAATCACTTATTCATATGTTTTTTTTTCTCCATTTCACGAGAAGCCACAACAAGAATTTAGTTCACTGTTATTTTCCTGACACACCCTTATGATTTCAACCACAATGTCATATGCATTATTGAGTTCCCTGTATAGGGTGGGTTTACATGAAATTTCCTCGTATGGGGTGTTGGATATGAGCACCTTAACAAGATAAAAGCCTGAGGATGGATTGCCAACTATTTCTATGGGCACAAGTACCATGATAGGTTCCGAAAATGAGATCGAAAGTATGTCAGGTCAAGTGGGTTTACATGAAGCAGGTGCACTCTTGCATGGAGAAATGGGACGACAAGTCATTCACCACAGTGACAACATTAATTCCATTAAATACATGTACTCCAACCTCGACCCGGCCTTACCCTATCTAAAGTATTCAAGGTTCAATGGGAAATCCTACAAGGAGAATGAGAAACAATAAGCTCTACAGACCAAGGGATTCTTCGTAGAGGTAGAGAATAGATCCCATATTTGAAATTACTACAACGAGGGACCAAAAGACTCATCAAAATTGCAGGTGGACTACCTTTCATTCCTTTGCCCAATGTTCTAGCTCAGTGCTTAGAGCCTCTATCTGGGGCATGATGGATTCTCGTAAAGGATACCCCAGAGGCTATCATTGCAGAGTTGGAACTCCAATGGAGACTTCATCCCACAAGGTAGAAGAAGACCTGCCAACATCCAAGGTTCAACACAACGCGTATGAGGAAAGTACCATTCCATGCTGCCACCCCACTATGTTTCCAAGCGCACCTGCATGATGCTAAATCATAAGTTCAAATGGAAAGAACCATGAAAATAGAACATGAGGTGGTTGAAACTACTATCAGATGGGTTCCCGACGTTGGAAACACTCGTGAAAGGTAGACTAAATACTGGAAAACCATTGAATTATACTGGCATATTAAGACCTTTCTGGGTCAAATGCTTCAGACTTGGGAATACACCCATAATACAATTCAACTACAATTGTATGGCTTTCATCTTCTTCTTAAGAAATCTCTTTCTCTCATCCCATCCTCTAGTACTGTCATGACGACCTCAACACCAAAAATCACTGCCTAGTCTGATCTGGAGCCACCTTAGGACCGACTAGAGGCTCCTCCTACCCCGTGACCAACATGTATCCTTGTCTGAATTTTGAATGCATATCACCAAAATAGATAGAAATTGAGTCTTCTCCTCTCCTCATCTTTTCTACTCTTTTTTTTTTTCTAGATTTCAAGACTCTTTTTAAAAATCTCATGCAAACTATATGGACATAAGAATTATTCATTTTCTATTGGTCTAGTTTCCCTAGCAACATACCAACATCAAAACTCTTTTTTATGTATGTTATTATGCTAGAATATTTTTTGTTTTTGTTTGCGTGCTTACAAAATAAATAAATTGATTACCATATATGATTGCATTATTCCATTATATTGACACAAACAATATTCATAGGCTAGTGTGTATGTTTTCATAGTTTGTCATATTGAGCTTAAATGTTTTGGATGTAAACCATGTAGGAAGTTTCAAAACTTCCTACACAGTTTACTTTTAGAAAATTTAATATCAATATTATTATATTTTACTCTGTATTTGATTATATATTACTATATAAATTAATCATGAGTTGAAATCTTTTTAATTAGTAAACAGACTTAAATTAACGATTAAGTTGTGAGTATTAATTAATATGTAAAAGTCACAAAATATGGTGAAGGGCCCCAAGGTTCACTTCTGTAATATCAGGAAAATTTGTGGGGAATTCCCATAAGTTCTACAGATCTCATAATTTATTCATTATATGTTCAGCCTAGTAATGGATTCAAGGTTGTATTAGGCATACCATTCCCTCCTTTGAGTATTGGGAAATCATTGGTTCGATGGATTTGTATCTCGCACACCATACACCATACATCATACGTCATACATGTTCACTTTATTTTGGATAACTCTTGGGTTTTCTTACTCAATCGAGATGTGTAATTCAAAACTATGCAATATCAAGAGTTGACCTAGTAGAAGGCATAGTCACAACACTCATGTGGGTATTACTATGATACTAATTCATGAATTTTATATTCACGGGTTACTCTAAGGATTCCTGCCATGTAGTTCACTTTTGTTGCAAGAGTAGAATCCTTGTCAAGGCAAGAATCCCACCAATAAACCATTCCTTGTATTTTGTTTCATGGATTGGATAGGAGAGGTAACTCATTAGGTCCCAAAAATGTTGATCATAATTCTAGGAACTCTTTGAAACTATATCTTTTATATCTTTCATCTTAGCGCAACTCTCCTAGATAGGATTCTAAAGCTTAGAAACACATTTCTTCTTCATTTCATCCAATGTCTTATTCGTACCTTAAGGGGTACTCTGAACAAACTTCATATACCATTGCATATCTCTTCCATGCAAGATGGTTTGGAACTGAACTAACTAGGAATTCGTATCGGTAGTATGCTTAGAAATCAAAATTGATTTTCAGAGGAACCAATGTTGTTCGATCTCATGTTCATCCTGCCTCGAGAACCCAAGGTATTGTCACATTCGATGTTACTCTAGACATAAAATTACTTGGATTGTGTATACAAACATAAATTTCTTTTCATAGTTGAATGACCATATTCTAGTTTAAACTAAGAAATAAATTAGGATTCAAAATGGTAATACTCCCAACAACTTGACCCCCTTCTATGATTGGTTGAATATTACTAATATTCCCTAAACTACATGTAGGTTGCAATTCCAAATCATAATTAAAAGATTGTTTAACAATTACCTTACTTGATTTCGAATGTGCATGGGGTGGAAAACATTTTGTACTAGCTCCACTATTGCTTGACTATACCATGTATGTTAGGTCATTTTCTTTTGCAACAAATAGTTGTAATGCATCCTTGAGTGCATCATGCAATTGGACATTTTGATTCCCTTCTACTATTATATCAAAATTTTCTTCGAACACAACCTCCTATTGTAACAATATATGAACCATCTGTCTAGATGCATGCATCTACTTATTGGACCCCTCTCATCCTTGTCTACTCATACGATTCACTAGATGTCTCACTTTCCTTAGATCCTCTTCTTGGTCTTCCCTCCACCATCAATCTTGATTTATTAAAAAATTGGATGACCAATTCTCCATTAATTTGAAACTTATCCAAATCCTATTAATGTGACACAGTACTTGTCAAATCACTAATTTCTTTCCTTAACACCTAGTTCTTCTAAAGAGTTTCATGCATATAGTTAAACCACCATTGGTTAGTTATGTATTTATTATTCAAGGCTCACTCCATTCTTTCTTGACTTCTTTCTTCCTCCATGGTATCTTCCATCATTAGTTATTCATCTTTTTTAGTGCCATATTAGATCACACCCAAGCACAAGAATTCAATCTACCACATTGGGGGGTTGAAAGGAATAAAATCTTCCTCCACTAATAACATATTCAACCAGGTCATGATTTCCTTCACTAGTATACCATGGGGTCCATTCATAATATGTTCCTTGTCCCATGAGTTATATTAGTGTAACTCAATAATGTATCTGTTGGGGTACATGCTCAAATACATAATTAGTGACATACTCATTTTTCCCATTTTCCCTACTATTTAGGAGTAATGCTATTTATAAAAGGCCTATATTTTTATCCCGTGTCTTCCTATATGTAATACCATGGGCTTATAAACCACCATTAGAAAAAATCCTATTTTTTAGGGGAAGAGCGCTTCATTCCTTGATTTTAGGAGATAATTCTTGTTTCATGGCTATAGAGAGCACTTGAGTGAGAATATTATTATCCTAAGGAAGTGTGCATTACCCATATTATTCTTAGAGTTAACCCATTTCACTTATTTACCTATTTTTAGTGTCTTTCCATATTTATGAAATTATCTCTCAATTAGGAATTTAGATCTATTCTTGGACTTTAGTCTTATTCTAGGAGAGTTTTTGTATTATGGAATGCATGTTGACTTCATGTAGAGTTCTCATTGAGTTCACACCTACATTTTTGACCTTTCTTATTATTAACAACTTTTGAATTTAGTTAACTGTTGCTAGTGAGAGTGGTTGCTTTTGTTACTTGAGCATGCACATGGAAACCCCAAGCTAGTGCGCATTACTCCTCTTGTGGAGAGTCTTATATATTGTACTCATGATCAATTATTAATATAATGTGATTTGATTTGGTTTCTTAGTATCTTATGTGTGAAGATTGATTCTATTTTTCTCTCTCATCTCTTTCTTTTTCAATTAACTAGTGTAGTATT
The DNA here is from genome assembly GCA_010110895.2 of Picea sitchensis. Lineage (NCBI taxonomy): Eukaryota > Viridiplantae > Streptophyta > Pinopsida > Pinales > Pinaceae > Picea > Picea sitchensis. The sequence goes on along the minus strand of SNQJ01S0187906.1, from coordinate 20,078 downwards.
TCCTACTCACAATTAGGTCTTGGAGTGTGGTTTAATATTACATGGTATTAGATCCATTATTGTGAGGAAGTGTTCACTTTTATTGCAGTTTTATGAATCATATTGGACAACCCAAAGATAACTATGGATCAACCATCTTCTTTAGTGATCTTGACACCCTTCAACTACTTTGAGTGGAAGCCCAATATAGGGCTTGTACTTTGCAACAAGGGTTTGTATAAGGTCACCATGGGGATTGACGTTGAGCCTACTTCAACCATAGAGAAAGAAAAAAACTTCAATAGAATGGATGAAACCTATGGGATATTTTTCTTGAGCATATCTCCATATCTCCTCTTCCATGTCGATACTTGCAAGACTCCTAACAATGTTTGGACAAAGTTGAAGGATTTTCTAGGAAAACAAGACAACCTAAGAGGTAATCAACTGGATAATGATATAAATGTATTGAATCCAAGTGATTTATAGGACCAGAAATATGAACATTTAATCTTTTCAATTCTAACCAAACTAGGACCAGAGTATTCTATCTACATTTATTCGTTTCATACTACCAGGTTAGATATGGGGTCTACATGGAAGATTCCATCCCTGGATGAGTTCATGGAGTCACTTATCCATGAGAAAAAAAATCTCATCAATATTGGGGAACTCAAGAGTTCAAATCCCCATGCACTTACATCTCAAGGAAGTTCAAAAATGAATAAGTGGAAGAACAAGGGTAAGAAGGACAAAGATAACAAGAAGGAAGGTAAATTTTTTTCCAAGGAATCAAAGAGAAAGAAGGAGAATACCAAGTGTTCCTACTATAATAAGGGGTTCCATCCTAAGAGTTATTTCATGAAAAATACCATACATCTCATGGCACAATCGCTTGAGCAACATCACCTCGAGGATTGTATTCTGGATAATGCAAGGAATAAGCCACTGGTCAAACCATCATCAAAAATATGTAAAGGGAATGCATCACTTTCTATTTCATCTTATACTAATCCTTGGGTGCTTGATTTAGGGTCTACCCATCACATGGCCTCATCGGATAGACTTTTCTCATACTTGGAGACTTGTTCCGGACCATCGATCTTCATGGGAGATGATTCTCATACTAAGGTCTGTGGTAGGGATAGAGTTGATCTAAACCATGGATTATTTCAGGATATACTTCATGTTCCAAATATTTTATTGAATCTCCTCTCCATCTATCAAATCACTCATTCATCTACAGGGAAGAAGGCATAGTTCACTTCAGACTCAGTTATTATTTACCACTTGTTAGATGGTTCAAATATTGTTGTTGGTGAGGTTAATCACCATTCCAGGTGTTATCACTCCAGGAAACTCTCCTAGGCTGTAAGTCGGAGATGCCTGGTAACTAACTCTTTTTGAAGCAATTTTCTCAATAATGGATGTGGTTTTTTGGATCAAGATGAATATCTAGGGGTTGGAATGTGTCTTTGGGACTGTCTAGTAATATCAAACAATCACAAGGCCTTCTAAGAATGCAATCAGACAAGGTTGATCAAATAGAACAGAAGGTAGCTGTTGAACCAGATTATACTCATATAAACAATAAGCACAATGGGTTTAAAAACTAAGGAAATAACTTATGATTCTCAACTTAGTCAATCAATTAGTGAGATGACAGTCACATGCAGAT
>SNQJ01S0187906.1:0-18411 GCA_010110895.2 Picea sitchensis | reverse complement strand
CCACAAGAAATAGGAGTCCAATGGGGGATTATTCGTGGGTATTAATCCAACCCACATTCATGAATCATTATTATTATTGGGTAAACCTTATATTTATTGTTGAGTGTTCCTAAATCCAATCATTAAAACTCCTACAAGAGGGTGGGTGTGAGGAGTCACATCCCATAGTTATTGGAGAGCATGGGAATGATTACAATCAGCTTGGAGAAGAGTGTAAGTCAAGTCAATCAGAAAAACAAAGGGAGGAAATTTGTATGGCCAAGGGGGCAGTTTTTGGGGACAGTCATGTTTTTGCATGGAGAGCAGCTTTTACTTGGATATTTTGGACAAAAAGAGAGGATATGAGTGTTGGGAAGAGAACCATCCATGTTTGTTACACATTATTTTGGTCACCTCAGTGATCACCTAACAACGTGTGTTCATGTTCCCTGAAAATATTTAAAGAGACTTTCTCCATGGGAAAAGTGATTTGCTTCCCTCTTTCAAAAAGCATGACAAGGAAGGTCATCGCACCTTGATATATGCATAAGATTCTATGATGCCTCATCATTGCACTCTACCCTAAACATGGACTGCGACGTCATTGCATGATTCTTTTTCATAAGGTGTGATGATGCTTAAAGCATGAGAAAATTCAAAATTCACAGATGTTCTAAAATGGAATCTTCTAGAAGATGAGGTGGCTTCTGATTGGTTTGGATCTCACTCACTTATCTGATTTGGTGGGATCATCCTAATATCCTCATCCATATCTCTTTAACACTATATAAAGAGGGATCTCTCATGGCAAAGGCTAAGGTTGAATAGGCTAAGATTTGTATGGAGGGTTCTACTTCAGTTTATGCTTGAGAGCTTTGCTTTAGTTCTTCAAGTCAAATTGTGGATCTTCTCCATTCAAGGCATTGGAGAAAAGGTGTGTGTGTTGAATAAAAGATCCATCAAAAGGGTACCTTGCAACATCAAGGCATAGGTTGTATTCTCCACTTTCTATTCACTTAATACAGTAATACATTTCTTCCCTATATAATCATCTTGTCTTCTATTGTATAATTTCTTGATCATATACATAGACTTCATTAGAATACATATATCTTTGTTTTCCCCCTTTGTTGGTTTGTGATTCTTAGACAGTCTTACTATTCTACAAACTCAAGGAAGGCGCTACAAGGACGACACTAGCGAGGATCAAGCTTTGTTTAAAAGGTATGTCACTTGTACCTCATTAAATTAGTTTATATGATGATGAAATTTAAGGCAAAGTGTGCATTTTGTTATGTTTTGTTCTAGTTTCCTATGGAAGTTAGGGAGATATGTTTATGTCCGCACTTACTGATTAATTCGATAACAAAATTGGTGACCATACTGGGGATATGACTTTCTTTTGGTTTTTTTCCTCTTATTTTATTTTAGCCTACCTTCTTTTGGTTAAATTCATTCTCTGAGTCTGTGGGTGATCCATCTAGACTCCCTGGGTCTGAAGGTTTAGTAAGAATTTTTGTTTTTCCTTCCATTTTCATTTAGTTTCACAAATCGTCACACTGTAATATACAGATAGACCGCGACGACCCTTTAACGTCGCACTCTAATGGTGCAGACTAGTGCGACGATGATGCATTGTACCCTATTGGCAGCATGTGATGACCATAGATCGTCGCATTGTGCTCCACTGCAACCCGCGATGATTCCTGTAGGAATTGTTGGAGGTAGCCAATTTTTCTTTTTTCCACCCAGTTTTGCCTCAATTGTCTGGGATGAACTTTTGATACTAGTGATTGATTGATTTATAAGTTTGACGCTTGCATTTGATTGGTTTTCAGAAATAGGAAGTTTTTCTTTCTAAATTTTGCAAGTTTTTGCTTTTGATTTTTGTCACAAGGGTATAATCTCTAGATCTCAGTCTTGAGTGCTTGTTTGACAAAGAATCCTTCATTTATTTGGAGTTTTGGACTGTTTTTATTTTCTGGATTGTTCATTGATTGAGAGACATTTTTTTTTTACTTTCCTATCGTTTCATTTTTGTCTACATTATTGGTTTGATTTGGGAATCGTGTTGAGAGTCTGTTAATTTTATTGGATTACGTTTTCTTTTCTTCATTACATCTCTGATATGATTTGAGAAAGAAAGAATTGAAGTTATTTCTTATTTTTAGTAAATTTTCACAAGAAAATTGTCTCTTTTGAAATATTTGTTAAAAGAGAAAATTGGAAAAATTTGTAGCTTATGATTATTTGGATTTTTTTTCATTCAAAAATTGAGAAATTGTGTTTCGTAGATTTTGTATTTCAAAAGAGATACATTCTCCCTATTGTAATTAAAGTTCATCGAATTGAAATATTGCACAATCATTTATTATTGCATTTTATTGGGTCAAGGTCATTTACATCATCAGTTTCATTTCCCTTTTGAGTAAACAATAGGCTTTAAAATGAAGCGAAATTTTAAAATTTATTAGTAACTTTTATTTTCTAGAAATTATCTTCACCAACATTAGCTAGGATAGCACTTTGGAATAAGTTGTAAGGCACACTCTCCAAAGCATCAAAACACACAATAGTATATTGAGATAGGGAGAGTTCAAATCCACTTGCTACATTTTTCCCTGGGAAGCCCTTCTAACACAAGGGTCAGTCATGAGGTCGCATTAGGACTAGCAGAGTTACTCACCCTGCTTTGTCAGTCTTAGTGTAGATATTGCACGTATTATTGGGGGTCACTTGAGAAGAAAATAATGTGGGGACCTTCTCGAGTTGATTGCAAGCTAGATACCCTGCCTGTTTACTTGGATCGAACTGTCGATTGTTTCCCAGACATCATTGTCGTAATTGGTAACCTTAGTAGCCTACCTCTTTAGGGTATTTACATGAGGTGACTGTGGAGGGGAAAGTCTTCACGGTACCTGGAATCGACGTTGGCCAAACTCACTCGGGCTCCTTGGAGGGTATACCCATGATTATGTGTGGGATCTTGCACTAGGGTGTAAGTCTGTTAAGAAGATCATCAATGTAACTTTTCCACCCACTTTATCCCAACCCCTTCTTGTCTTGATTTCGCGACATTGGATTTCATCACCAACTAGTGAATTCGAAATAAGAAGGTTTGTTTGCTTGGTTTGATTTCTAGATTTTATTAGTGAGTGTTGTTTGTTTCTCTAGTTGGCCATAGATTTGTTTCATTCTTTATTTGGTGTGGCCAACATCGGCCCTTGTCGTTCACATAGGATGTAGGGACTACCTCCGGAAGATTCAAAATATTATGTCCCTTTGCTTCCCAATTCACCAGAGGGATCTCCTGAAGGAGCAGTCAATAACGAAGTAGCCTCTGAGATTGGAAGTTCTACTCCCTTGGAGGAGTCTATACTTCCCGTAAACCCGTTATTGAATCTTAGAGAAGATCCAATTTTTCTCCAGCTAAATTTGTTGGGAGAAATTGTTACTGAATATCATACTCACATACCTACTAGACATAATGCAGCATCTAGAATAGACGATCCAAATTTTCAGAGTGAGTCGTTTAGAACCCTAGTTCACACTGCTGGAATTTTTAATCCTAGCTCTATCCAGGTCTGTCCTTTTTAGAGAACTCCTTCGGGACACAATATTTTTGATAAACTAGCATTTCTGGCATCACAAACTTTTGTCACTTCCACTTCTTATACCATACCTTTATATCATTTTACTGGCACAACCAGTAACGTCGTCACATTTTCAGACCAATTATTGATTGGTTCTCACTCGATTCTTCCTCTCAAAATTGCCAACTCTACCATGGTCCCACAAGCTATGCATGTTTCTACTGGAAATGTGGTCATCACTCAATCTCCTATTGGAACACCACTTCTTATTAGATCAAATCCATCACTTCCCCCTGGGTATAATGCTCTGAATACTTCCATCGCTATTCCTTCCCAGAATCCATCTGGAGGGTCTAATATTTTTGTTCCTCCTGGGTATAATGTTGCTAGTCATTTTTTCCTATGCCTACCCAGGTTCTCTCCAGGGGGGGCGTACATTCCTCCTCCACCTTCGCCTGGAGGATCTAATCGTCCTGGCCCTAGTAGCTCCAATCCATTTGGAGGCACCAGTCATTTTGTCGCTTCTGATTTTCATATTATTTTTGGAGGTCAACCTCGGGTTGGGGGGAAACCTCAAGTTGGAGAGAAACCTCAAGTTGGAGGCCATAACCCAGTTTATGGGAAAAGTATACCCAGATTAAAATATCAACCTTGGAATCTTCCTTTCCAATGGAATCAACAACCATCTGGGGGGAAACATCCTCAAGTTAATTCGTTTGTACCCCCTAATCTCGACAATCGTATCCAGGTTTTATGAATCCTACTTGGGGTCAAATGTTTTAGTCTAATGCTCCTTTCCAAGGGATATTACTTAATAAAAACCCTCCACAACCGAATTTTTCAGGACTATCTAACTATCTACAAACTGCTTATGGTCCTATTGGTATACCTACGGGACTACCTCCTCAAAACTACCAGTTTCCTCAAGTGAACAGACAGTTTTCATTTCTTGCCAATTTGGATTTACCAGATTTATATAGGATTTTGAATGATCCTATTTTACATTCTCCTTATTGGCCCATCATACCGGCCAAATTACCATCTGACATTCCTAAGTTTGACATTCGATCAGGAGAATACCCAAATAATCACGTCATGACTTTCCATCTTTGGTATTTGTCCAACTCATTGATGGATGACTATAAGATTACGAATTTTCCAACGAACTCTTACCGGTTCGGTAGCCAAATGGTATATTGAGTTACCATGATGATTCTTTAATGACTTTAACACCTTAGCCATGGCATTATTAATGCATTACCAGTTGTCAATTTGTTATAAGACATGAACTAAAATTTTGAGTTCATTTAAACAATCATCTTCCACTCATATTTATGATCATATCCATTAGTGGACAAGGAGAAGACGCTTAATCAAAGTTCCCCTTCCTGATCAACTATTGGCTGAGTGGTTTACTAATTCACTCATTGGTCCTATTGCCCGTGATGTTGCCATGGGTGGTCTCGTCACTGAAGAGAATGCGATTAGTCATTCTCAATATCTAGATCTTGTTTATTCACAAATGGGCACACTCTATGAATTGATCCTTGATGATCCTTGTCCATCCACGAATCCTACCCCAACACATCCAATAGCTTCTCATGTTGTTGATGGTGTGATTGGAAATTTTCATGATGAAACTCAGTATACACAAGCCAGTCATACCAATCCCAAGTCTACTACTTCTAATGTACAAAATACTCCTACTCCTACCCCTTCTCCCAGTAAAAATTTTGAAGTTAATTCGGTTCAATCTACACCTTTTGGTAAAAATCAAAATAAAAAGAAAGGAAAGTGTAAGAATAAGAAGGACAAAAATAATCATCAACAATCTGAGAAACCCAAAATGTAGCCTGCTGACAACAAGGACAAACGTAAACCTCGTTATCCTTGCCTTATCTGTGGTGATGATCATTATACGAAATATTTTCCATGATGTGTTGAGGTTACTAAGTTCCTGCAGGGGACCGGGAAACCTCCTACACCCATCGTCTTGTCACAACCTTTTCCTTCTCAGCAGCAGGACCAATTGGTCATTCATAACCAACCTTCTCCCTCTACCACATCTTACGTGCTTATGTGTACTGGTGACTCCAAGAAGAACGAAGTTGCAGTCGCAACTCGAGCCAGATATTATTCTCCTTCGAAAGAGAAAGTTGATGATTTACCACCTTCGTTGGTTCAACCTCCTCCATCAACTTCACCTCCAAATGTTCCTCTTCATCTCGAACGACTGGGCCTAGATACATTTATTTTTCCTCCTCCCAAGGGCGTTGTTTGAAAGTGTCCATTTAATCCTTACGCACGTGTTTCCCAAAACTACAGTATTGTAGAAGACCTTACGCAAGCACCCTCTGCGATGTCGGCTCTCGAAGTCCTTCAAAGTTTTCCACTTAATGAAAGGCGTTGTTAAAGTCTATTGGTGGAATTGATCCTATCGATACCAATTTGATAATATTTGAATTGGAAGATCATATTCCAAGGCTTCCTCCTCAATTAGCATTTCAGATCCAAGTTGTTGAAAATAAGAATATTTTTCGAACCGTTATTGATGAAGGATCCTCGACTTGCATTATGTCCGTTACTTGTTGGAAATCTATTAGCTCTCCTTCCCTTACCTAGTCACACAATACTCTTAATGCCTTCAATGGTACAGGGTTTAAACCTTACGGGGTTCTTCCCTCGTTGTCTATTATGTTATAAGGTAAGGTGATTAATGTTTAGGTTGAGGTATTTGATGCACCTCTTGATTACAACCTTCTACTTGGTCATAGTTGGATTGACTCCATGCACGCAATTGTTTCTACCCTTTTCTGTGTGTTATGTTTCCCACACCAAGGAAAATTCATTATTGTTGATCAACTGGCCTTCTTTAATTCTGACTCACATACTAACAATGTACCTTTTATTTCGAAAACACCTCGCGGTTATGATAATGTTAGCGTGGGTATTTTAAAAGATTCAACCTTGATGGGTACTTTTCCTATTCTGCCACCCGATATTCCTCCTTTTTTTGCCTCGATTAACATGATATCAACCTATGTTCCTGAAACCCCTGAGTATTATGACCCATGGATAATACCTAGCTCTAGTGACTATCTTCGTTATGGCGACAGAATGCCTTTAAGTCCAGTGGAATCAGCTTATCAAGCTATTCAATCGACAACTCATTCTCCTCCTTCTCTCGGTGATACATCTCATGATCCGTTCCACGTGATTTTTCCTACTAATTAGATGATCATGACAGTCATGTACATGGAAGATACTACATGGGATGATGGGCATCATCGTTCTATTCTCTTCCTAGAACATGAGACCATAGAAATTTACCAATGGATTTCAATTATGTCTATCATTGTTGTTATTTCTTATGTTCCTGTGTCAACACACGATATCTTGTATGAAGGGAACATGAGTAATATTTTACCTACCATTCCTCTTGACATATCGAATAAACCTGGAGTCCTGGAAAATGTTCATATCGGTGCCTCATGTTCTAATGATGAGGTTTTTATAAAGCCCTTTTCCAATAATTATGTGATGTTTTTGCCTGGAGTTATGAAGAAATTCCTGGTATTGATCCTGATATTGTTGTGCATGAGATTAAGACTTACCCGAACACTAAACCCATTCGACAGAGACTTCGCCCAGTATATCCACTTAAAGTCGATGCTATTAAGCTTGAAGTTGAAAAACTTCTTAAATATGGCTTTGTCTATCCTGTGGCTTTGACCGATTGGTTGTCCAATCTTGTTTTGATTAACAAGAAACAAGGCACGATCCACATTTGTGTAGATTATAGGGATATCAACAAATCTTGTCCCAAAGACAATTTCCAACCCCTTTCATTAACCAGATCATTGATGACTGTGTCAGGAGTGAAATCTTCACCTTGATGGACGGTTTCTTCTGCTATAATTAAATCAATATTCTGCCCGTGAATCAACACAAGACTGCTTTTATTTTCCCTTGGGGAAGCTTCACCTACCGGAAACTACATTTTGGTCTAAAAAATGATGGTGCAACTTTTCAACGTGCTATGTCTTATGATTTTCATGAAATTAAGAACATTGTACAACCCTATCTAGATGATCTACCGTTGCATTATATGCATCGTCAAGATCACCTAGCACATCTACGGGCCATTTTCCTACACTGTTTTTATTATCGCATACGTTTGAATCCGTGCAAATGTGTTTTTTGTGTGGAATCTGGATGACTTCTTGGATTTATCGTGTCTATACATGGGATTAGGGTAGACCCCTTGAAGGTTGAGGCTATTCTTAATCTACCTCCTCCTTACACTCTACGCCAACTCCAAAGTTTGCAAGGGAAGGAAAACTTTTTACGTCGATTCATTCCCAACTACATTGAATTAACGAAAGGATTTACTCGGCTTCTCAAGAAAGGTTATGATTTTATATGGGACGACACTGCAAACAAATCTTTTGAATCTTTGAAACTCGCCTTAATCCATACACCACTGTTGTTTCCACCCGATTATAGTTGAGATCATTTCCTGTACTTAGCTGCTTCAGACTCTACCATTCTATGGTTCTAGTCCAAGAGGATGATTCACGCGATGAACATGTTATATACTATTTGAGTCGGAGTCTCATGACCACCGAAACCAAATATTTACATGTGGAGAAATAGACCTTGGAAGTTGTTCAAGTTGTTCAATGTTTTCGTCACTACATCTTATTACGCAAAACCACAGTTATTTTCGATTGCAACCCAATGAAACATATCCTTACTCAAAAATTGTTGGGGGGCAAGTTCTCTAAATGGATCCTTATTCTCCAAGAATTTTATTTAGAGTTTGAACGTGCCAATTCAAATAAGTCTTTTTTTTTTGTTGAAGTGATATGTGACCTTCCCTCTAATGAGACAAAAATTGTGGCAGAGGATTCATTACCTGACGAATCCCTCTTTCTGATCATTTCTGATGACATATGGTACGGAGATATTATCATCTATCTCCAAACCCAAACTTCCCGGCCTGATATTTCTAGTACAGATCGTCGTCGTATCCGGTATCAAGCCTGTCAATACATTATCCTTGGTGATACCCTTTACCACCATGGTATTGATTCCATATTTCGATGAAGTCTTACCTACAATGAAGTTGAGAAAGCTTTGAATGATTGTCACTCTGGAGGATGTGGCAGTCATATGTATGGGTATGCCACTGCCAAAAAGATCTTATGAGATGGTTATTTATGGCCTTCGTTGTTTAAGGATTGCATTACTTCCATCCAGAAATGCCACGCTTGTCAAACCTACAACAATAAGATCGGATCTCACCCTGCTCCTCTTCACCCTGTAGTTTCCGTCGGTCCATTCGCTAAATGGGGTATTGACTTCATGACATGTAACCCTCACTCAGTCGGGGGCATGGATACATTATTGTAGCTATGGATTATTTCACTAAATGGGTCGAGGCGATGCCTACATTTGATAATACCGGGAAAACTGCAGCGTTATTCATATCCAATCGCATCATTACTAGATTTGGTGTCCCTCGAGCCATTGTTACTGATCATGGTAGTCATTTTCGTAATTTCATGATGTCTGAACTTACTGTGAAGTTAGGTCTTCGGCATGAAAACTCAACCCCCTATTATCCACATGCCAGTGGCCAGGTTGAAGCAATTAACAAAGTTCTCACTACTATGCTTCGACGGATGGTAGGGATTCATAAGTCAAATTGGCACACATTGTTTTTCTCAACATTGTGGGCCTATCAGATATTCGTTAAGTCTGCCATAGGATTCACACATTTCCAGTTAGTATATGGTATCAAAGCAATTTTTCTGATTGAATGTGAAATCCCATCTTTGAAACTAGTTGTCGAACTTCTCCCTAACACCTCGGCTGAGGAGGAACATCTTATGTATTTTATGTAATTAGACAAAACCCGTTGTGATGTTGCCTTAGTCATTAAAACTCAGAAAAATTGTGTCAAAGCCGAATATGACAAGTATGTCAAACCACGTGTATTTTTTGAAGGTGATCTAGTTCTTCTTTACGAGCAAGATCATGATTTGCTAGGGGTCGGTAAATGTTAAGAACCAAACATCAATATAGCATAGAAAAACCTCAGAAAAAGTACTCAATACCTTGAAAAAGAGATAATTTCAGATAATAAGCCTCTTCGAGGGGGCAACCTCCTTTTACCCCACTTAAATGTTCAAGTACAAGATGATTCAAAATGAAAATGGTAATGTCTCCTTGGTATATATGGGGGACTAGGAGGTATAATTACAAACTAATGGCCTAAAACCCGACATAAATAAAATAGCATTACTAATATATTATGCCCCAATTAGGGGGTAATAGGCAATATTAAGGGCTTAACATGCCTCCTTAATACAAATGTTGTCGTAATGATTGAGTAACTACGGATTAATACGTATAAAGACTCATCTTCCCAAATTGGAATCTTCAGCGGTAGTTTCCTCCATTTAATGAGATGCTACGAAATGGATCTATTCCTCGGCTGGAAAATTCTTGTGCGATGGCTTGAGCTCCCAATATGATTTTTTCCTTCCTCATCAATTTCTGTAAATATAGTTTAGTGGGATATTTTTGCTATAACCTTCTTTAAGCATGAAACATGGGCGGGTGTGCTTTCATTGAGAATCACCGGTGACTCCAATTTTAATGCCATAGTACCAATCTTTTGCAACACCTTATAGGGGCCATGAGTACTTTGGTGATAATTTATTATCCTTCTTGGCTTTGCTTGAGGGACATCTGTTTGTATGGTTGTGAACAAAACGCAATCCTACTTACAAAACTTCTTTCACTACGATGTTGATCTTCTTTTTTTTTTTTTTTTTTTTTGTTTGGGAAAAGAAAGATTTTTCAGAAAAAAAACTTATTGTTGATTGATGTGATCTTCAGCACTTGAACCTTAGATTTTCTTTTTAGAAGAAGTGATGGAAGGAGGGTGGTATCCATAAAGTGCCATAAATGAATTGTCATTTTTTGTTGCCCGTTATGAAAGGAAGTGTTATACCACCATTCTACTAGGGGTAACCATTTGAACCATTGTGTTTGTCTATCGGAGACAAAACAACGAAGGTAGCCTTCAGGACATTTGTTCACTATCTCGGTTTGTCCATCGATTGAGGATGATAGGATGAGCTATGAGCTAATTGAGTACCCAAACAAGAAAATAATTACTGTCCAAAAATGTCCGGTGAAGATGGGATCTTTGTCACTTACAATAATCTTTGGGATGCCATGTAGCTTTTGAGCTGTCTTCATGAATGCGATTGAGCTGTACCAACTTTGAAGGGATGAGAGAGTGCAAAAAGTGTGTGTGCCAGGTTGGTCTATCAGCAATCACCATGATTACACTCTTTCCTTCCGACTTTGGCCGCCCGTGATGAAATCCATGAAAACCTTCTCCAAAAGCAGCTGACTTGGGATGGAAAATGGTTGTAAAGACACGGGGTCTTGGTATTTCCACCTGTTTGGTGGCAAACCAAGCGATACACTTGCAAACGTTTGAACATGGGTTTAAAGAGCCATCCCAAAAAAATCCTTCTTGACTCTATGGTAGTTTCAAAATCACGAGTGCCCTCCCTGGAGGTGTGCAATTCCAATAATACCTTTGTTTGGGATTGGAGTTCTTACATAAATATAAGTGATCTTTGTACCGCAGTGAATCAATTATCCATGTAAATGTATCTGATACCTTGGAATCTAGCACAACCTTTGAATGAGAGTCCACACTTTTTACGTCATTCTTCCATTCATCCCTTGCTTCTATTATCGGAGTAGGTTTGGATGGTCGAGAGCGAACTACGGAGAGCCTCAACATATTCATCCTTTCTTGAGAGTGCATACGCCGCAACATTTTACTTTCCCTTTTTATAGACGATTTCAAAATCATAACTATCTCTTGGTTACCCATGTTTGTTGTTCTTCACGAAGATAGTCTTTCTTCCAAAATTACCCAAGACTATCATGATCTATTTTGTGAGTGCCGGGTTTGAGTGGGTGGACGTAGGTGGTAGGGTGGGACGGGTTGGAAAGCCCTTGAGGTGGTTGACTTTTGAAAGACAGGGCCTTCCCTCTTGCATTAGAGACGACACCAATTCCATTTCCCGGGCATCACATTCCACAATAGGGGTTTTTGTGAAGATGCGGAGTGGTCAAGACATGAGCTTTACATCACCTCTTTAAAGTTGTTCAAAGCTTTAGTTTCCTCTAGAATCCATGAAAATGAATCCTTCTTAGTTAATGTGGATTAAAGGTGCTTCTATTTTTCCATAGTTTCGAACAAACTTGGGTAGTAACCTGTCAAACCAAAATCCTCTAAGATTCTTCAATGTTTTGGGAATAGATCAGTCCATCATGTAATCTTGTTAGGGTCACCTTGACACCAACTAGAGATACAATATGACCAAATACTCTACCTCATTTACTCCAAAGAAACATTTGGATGGTTTGGCATATAGTTGTTGCTCCTTTAGTAGTTGTAGCACCTTGTCCCACAATAATGGCATGATCCTCCCAAGACTTGCTATGAATTAGTATATCATCAAAATACTAACACAAATGTTAGAAGGGCTTGGAAATGAATTCATCAACCCTTGGAATGTGGAAGGTGCATTTGTAAAGGCCAAAAGGCATGACCAAAAATTCATAATGGCCTTCCTTGAGTTGAATGTTGTTTTGGGATATCTTCTTCATTCTGATATGATGATACCGAGCAGGAGATCAATTTTGTGAAATAGATTGCTCCATTTTAGTTCATCTAACAATTCATCAATGGCAGGGGAATGAGAAACTTATCTTTAATAATTGATCTTGTTGAGCTCTCTATAATCACGACACATACCTTCATGATTTATCTTTCTAGAATATCGTACTGCTTGTGTAGAGTAAGAACTTTGGCTGACATATATTAATGCTAGCCTCTAACATTTATTCAACCATGCACTCCATTTCACTCTTAAGGCGTAAGGGTATCTGTATGGCGATGTTAGGAGGAACACTCTCAAGAATTAGGTGAATTTCATGATCATATTGATTTGAGGTGGGTGGAAGACCTTTGGGGAATATCTTCAAATACTTTGGAATGCTTATCAATGATCTTTGGAGATCTTGAGGAATAGATGTCTTATATGTTTGAACATCTGGTGAGTATAGTTATTGCAATAACCTGTGATGTATTTTTCAATAATTTTTTGTCATCTTTGTTAGAGCTTATCACCTTACCGGGTTTCCCTAATGATAACTCTTAACTCAATTTCTTTTCCTTCAATGAACATTTCATGAAAAGTTCTTGAAAATTAAAATCCATTTATTCCTAATGATTTGTAACCATTAGTTCCTAATTACAACATCTGCACCACCATGGGTATGAAATCATTGGACTATTCATTACATATTTCCCATAGTAAAGATTGATCTTATTTCATTTTCTGAACAATTGATAGTTCCTCCATCTGCTGTCATTACTTGAAACTTCATGTTGGATATACAAAGCAATTGAGATCTTTGGCTAATTATAGTGAATGAAATTATGAATGCTACTTAAAATCAAGTGGGACTATTACCTTTTTCTTTTTGATTAATCCTTCGATCTTGAGGGTTTGGTGTATAAGTTCGATGATGTTAGGTATAGGTGGGAGTCAACTCTTCGAGACAATTGCTTCTACATTTTCATCAAGAGATGGTTCTTGTTCTTCTTCTTCTTCCCCTCTTCACAATATATGTAGAATAATTTCTTCTCCACGCACTTATGTCCCTTATTGTGCTTGCTATCACAATTAAAGCATAAACCTTTTGCTTTTTCTTTCCTCCAATTTTTGAGGTGTCGACCTTGTAGGTTGAGATGTTTTTAGAAGAAGGGCATTGTTCTCTCTATAGATGTTGGGATTGGATCCTTCTAGTAGCCATAACATATTTTTGCTTTCAACATTTCTTGCCACCTTAAATGCATTCTCCAATGTTGGGTTCCCAAGGTGAACCTCATGTTGAATGTTATCCTTTGAGTTCCTATGAATACATCCAATCAAGTGCTCATCACGGAATATCGGTTACCTGCATATTCAATCTTTGGAAGTTCTACTCAATGTGCTTCGATGGCGAACCCTTTTGCTTGAGATTTATCAATTGGATAAAACCCGGTAGTGCTGCTTGTATCCTCATAGTGTGCTTATCATTTCTTTCATGAAAATGCGTCAAGTGACAGAGTGATTTGTGAGATTAAAGCCATTGATACCATACAAAATTGATTAGGTTCTAAATATAAAGTAATTACAGTACCTTTTGTGTATGTGGCACATTATGGAATCAAAATTTCTCATCTGATATCCATGTGATTGGGTCCTTAACATCAAAATTCCTCATATCAATCTTAGGAGCATGTGATTGGGTCCTTTCCATCAAACTTCCTCATATCAATCTTAGGAACGTGGTTGGTCTTCAGACCAAAGTTGGAGTTTCTCCATTCTTGATTCACCTTCCTTGTGTCCTCATCATGAATTTCATGGGATGAATTTTCACTTTCAGGTGTCTTCTCTGTTACGAAATTTTTCAATACTTCCATGATCTCCGCTTTTAAACCATCCATCTTAGTATCCAACTTAGCTTCCATTGAATCCATCATCTCTTGTAGTTCATATTTTGTTACTATATTCTTTTGTAAATCATTTATGTCCCTACACATTTCTTCACCTTCATCAAGAGTCCAAGTAGGATTTTCTAGAGGCTTAATTGGTGTAGAAATTCCCTTTTTGGGTGGCATGTTGGCCAAGTATCACTTTTGAACCTTGATTTTGAGGTGGTTCTGCTAGACAATATTTCTTCTGTTGTATGTCCCAAGTTTCATCCCTTCTGGGTATGAAACTTTCTTTTATGTAGTTCTATGATATTTCTTCTTTGCAATGCCACAGGTCTGATCAAAATTGGATGTGCCATGTGTAATTTACAGTAACTTCCCCACAACTTGTCGATTTTTGGCCTTTCCAGGAGATCTCACTTGTATAGCGTGCCCCGCCCAAAATAATTTATATAAAATTCTAAAACTCACACCAAAAATAGCACAGACTGTCCACGATCCAATGAAACCAGTCCCACTCAATTTGGATACTCTAGGAAGAAGTTATGATTGTTTTACCTGGAAAATCTTCTTGAGACAAGTCAATAGGACTAGTTAGATACCCTATCTTACACAAGGTGTATCTGCAAATTTAAGATGAACCAGAAGCTAAACGTGTTACCATAGATACCTTTATAATTTCTATAAATATCCTCTAGATTTCAGGGTATGATACGTTACAAAAAAATAATTATAGCGAAAATGCCGCAATGACTCAGTTCAGAATGATTCCAGAACCCTATCGTGTACAGGTTGTATCTCTGAAATTATAAGGCCTCAGGAGATGAATTGTGAACCCAACGTACCTTGATCTGTCTACTAAATATCCTCCAAGCTGTACCTTTTGAAACATTGTAGAAAAAAATTTATAGCGAAAATTCCAAGGTGTCTCAGATGTAGCAGCGAAACCCCAAGACCTTGAGCTTTGAAACCATATGTTAAGAACCAAACATCAATATAGCATAGAAAAACCTCAGAAAAAGTACTCAACGCCTTGAAAAAGAGATAATTTTAGATAATAAGCCTCTTCGAGGGGGCAACCTCCTTTTACCCCACTTAAATGGTCAAGTACAAGATGATTCAAAATGAAAATGTCTCCTTGGTATATATAGGAGACTAGGAGGTATAATTACAACTAATAGTCTAAAGCCGACATAAATAAAATAAAATTACTAATATAATATGCCCCAATTAAGGGGTAATGAGCCAATATTAGGGCTTAACAGTAAATTTGAGCCCATGTGGCAGGGTCCTTATATTGTGAAACGAGTGTTGGAGAAAGGGGCTTATGAGCTGGTAGATTATGGTGGAATTATTTTGAGTGAACCCAGAAATGGTTTTTACTTGAAGAAGTACTATGCTTAAATCATTTTTGCACAAGTGTTGTGTATTTTCAGTGTATCATACTCTTGTGTGCTTTTTTCGTTTTGGTTTCACCCTTCAGCTGCTTACCTTGCATTGTGCTTGGCTTCCATATATCAGTGTCTTCACTACCCTACATTGGCTTCGTTGATGGCACTAGTCGCAGTACTCAAAATTTAGCGTCTATTGCTTGTGCAATCTATGCATCTACTGATGAATTGATCATTCTACATGGTGTTTGCCTTGGTCGTGCAACTAACAATATCACGGAATACAGTGCAGTTATCGATTTATTAACTGACGTTGTTTCACTTGGAATCTGTCATCTTATTGTACAACTTGATTCATAGTTAGTAGTACTACAGTTGAGTAATGTTTATTCCATCCGGAGTCCTACTTTTCTAAGAGTATATTTACAAATTCGCCTCTTGGAACGTCATTTCAATTACATTGAATATCAACACATTCTTAGATGTCTAAATACATTGACAGATGCAATGGCTAATTATGCGTTAGACAGACATTTGAGACATTTATAAAATCCAATCACACTTTGTACATAAAATAAGTAATCTGGTAGGAACCTTATATTTATAATGATAAAAGTTTACAAAAAGTGTTTTTGTCTGAAGACCAAATTATCAAAAGTGTGAAGTTCATAGCTTCATGTAAAAAATCATCAAGGATGTTGCTCTCTATAACAAGCAACTTCCCGTGCTAATATACGGAGCAGTCAATCGATGGATGTGGATACACCCACTGTGTGGCATTGGTAATTCCTAGGGAGCTCATCCGCAGTAGCGTCAGGGACTTGCATGGTCAGTCCATCCAGGTTTTATTCTACAGCCTCGAGTTCTACGGAAGCCACTCTTTCTATAGCACCTCTCTCTTTGTGCCTCTAGATGGGAGATGATCCTAGTGGCCGATAAGGTCCCACATATGCATTGATGAGAGCACTCAATTAGTCATCGAATAAATAACACACAAAACATGTTATATAATTAAAATAACAAAAACATTATATAAACAAAATTTCCTTCCTACCTATGTCCCCCCACTAGGACCCGTCAGGAAGAGACAGATCTAGATCTCCATGGAAATCTACTACAGCATACGCATAATCTTCAACCATGAGCAGCTAAGTCCTCAGCCATTGGAAGAATACATCTTAATCCAATGGCGGACGTAGTAGTCCATGGGCTCACCTCCACCCATGTTTCTTGTACGTGTCACCTATGAACCACGACGAGATAGTCCTGTCACGAAATAGGTATCCTCGATATCTATAATGAATGTGTGGACACCCACATGAAATTTCTACTTGTTCAGATCCCACATGTGAACCAAGTACTCCAATAGTCTCAATTGGGCTCCCGTGCCCTGAATCCTGAAGAATTTTAGTAGCCCACACTACCAGAGAGCCATAATTGTTCCCAGGTCATTCCCGGTGAAGTAATATTATTCTTCATGCTCTTGTTCACACCACTCCAGCATCTTAACCAAGGAAATCCTACCAAGGAACCATAAGATAAGATTAGACACATAAAATTCTTTCCTGGGGGTTTTTTCTAGTTAGGTTCATATTTTTTAAGTTTTTGGTTGCGGACGTCGTGGGTATGTGAATTCATGCAATGTGACATCGTCTCACCCTATATATACGGTCACCTGCGACAATCCTAGATCATCGCAGTTCATGATATAGGGCACCTGCGATGACCTCAATGCGCGGGTAACCCCTAAAAATTGACCCAAAACACACAAATTTAACCAATGAAAATCAATTTTGAAACCATGAAAAGATGAAGGAGAAGGAGATTACCTCTTTGACAGAGATGATCCGTGCAATGATCTACCACACGCTCCGCAATCGACAGTTGAAAATCGAGGTGAAAAAGGGCTTTGGAGCACTATTTGGGTAAACTTACAAAAGAAATGGTAAAATGGTGCTTTTAACCTATTTTATTGACTTTTATCACTTTTCATTTGCAAATTATATTATTTTTATGCTTTATCTGTGCCCTAAAGTTTTAACAACTTTACAAGTGATTGACTTTTGCAGTTTAAAAGTCTAGAGATGAAATGTTGAAACAAGGGTCCACCCATTTTTGGTTTGTTTTTGTATATTTTTTGCGTGTACAGATCCTTTTAGGGTTTTTCAGGAAAAACTCTAAGCAGAGTCTTAATTCTTTCTCACACTCATGAAACCATGAGAATGTAATCGAGTAGTCTTTTGTCTTTTTTTCGAACTCGTAATGGCGACAGGAAAAACGAAACTTAAGCTCTTTTCAAGCTCCCTAAACATGAAAAGATGGTCGAGCGATCTTGTTCTTTTCACGCTCATAAAAGTATGTGAAGAAAACATCTGGTGAGTGGTAGATTATCACTTTTTCAGTCTCGTCGGATTAATTTACGAAAAAGGACCAGATGGAGTTCTCTTTAAGTGTTTTTCAAAATCTCTAAAAATGAAAAACCCATGATTTTTCTTTCTTTTGACTCATTAAACAAACATCAAAAGACCCATATGGGATCGAACCACTCCTTCTTAGGGTTTGTTATCCCTGATATCTAGGGATAACTAGGAGATCATTTCTCAAGTCCCACAGGTCCTAGACATGAAGTACCGAGAGCAGGATTGACCTGAGCATGGCCCTGGAGGGCCCATTCTTCTTCTTCTTCGCCAGACTTGTCCTGTCAACAATAGCAGCTTCCATCACCATCGGCTTGGACTTGCATCAGAAAGGACTCTTGCTCCATGAGGTAATTGGTCCAAGGTATCATGCTATGTGTCATGTTTGATTGTTATAACCTTCTTATATATGCATTAGGTTCCTTTCATTTCTGATGACTGCTTGG